>LLCD01000972.1:0-13501 GCA_001414355.1 Hymenoscyphus salicellus
CACTTATGAGATCTCGGTATGCCCGTCGGGCATGCCTGCAGAAAAGAGTTTTTCACGGTAAATGGATGCGGCAATGGTTGTTGTAAATGTTGTATATATATATGCCTTCTGCTCTTGTTGAGCAAGGCAAGGAATTCAAGTCTTTTACTCTTGCCCTCTGAAGTGCTGCATTCCAACACAACACATTCCAACATTATCGATACCTTTTACCTTTGACGACTTCGTACAAGTAACGAGTTTACTTCCAAGTAAACCCGCGAATTTGAACCTCTTCCTGCATCCCAACCATCGATACTTAGTCACCTGATTAGTTAGTTGTTGAGAATCGTTACAAGTAGTAGTAGTAGCGTAGTAACCTGTCAGCGCTGCCTAGTCTTCACTTGTCACATGCTCGCACGTGATTCGTGACATGAGACTCGAAGTTAGGTTTCCGACGCAGACTTCGACATGAATCTGATTGAGGGCCGTTCTTAGGTTGGAGAGGATTTCGAGTCCTGAGGTCAATTGTGCCGTGGATGGTTCGCATCCCCTGGTGAGTTTCATCTTTTCGCACTCTAGTGGCCTGATCCACCTTTGGGTCGAACTTTAACGGTGTTGACGACGCGACTTCCGTCGAGGCAACCGTCAGTTTTGAATTGTCGGACTTTCGTCCCGGTCGTGCCAGGCCGATGGGCTGTGACTTGAGTATGTCGCTGTAGAGAAGCGGAGAAGGTGGCAGTGAGTTGTTGCTCTGAGTGGCTACTTGTTTGATTCCATTTCTAAGAGACGGCTTTGTTTGTGTTAGAGTTGAACTCCGGACTGTTTTCATTTGCGTCTCTCGATGAGATGAGTTAGAAAAGTAGGAGTGTCCTCGGTTGGACTCTGTGTACTCAGATGTCGTTGGCGTTGAGTAATCAGAGTTTGTAGTTGCTGTGGAGGACCCCTTTCTGGTGCTCAGGCTACTACTCTCGTTGCTATAGAAGGAGGAGGAGTGAAGACGTTTCATGTGAGAGCCTGGAAATCTCGCTTTGGCGTTCATATTTTCGATTTGGATGCTTGTATTTGCGATTCCCTGAGCTTTGTTGTCGATACGGTGGGGTGCCATTAACAAGAATGATTTTTCTTCTTTCGACTTCAACTCTGCCGAGTCACCGTCGGAATTTTCCACCCCTTCCCGTAGGACTGCGAGGGATGTTGATGGTTTATCTTTTGGCAGGTTGTCGTGCTGGCGAACAGTGCCCAAGACATCTGACAAGGGTTTGGTGAAGCCGTTTATCCAACTAGACGTGCTATGACCAAAGATGACCAGGCCTGACTCCCCAAGTACTCCTGGGGAGCTAACATTTCCGAACGCTCCTTTCGGTACGAACTCTTGGATTCTCTCACACTTGCAATGGTGGCTTCCGCCACGAGATTTCACTCGAGGGCATGGCTGGAAAAGATGCTTGGAGCGATGCCACTGGGTCCCAGTTGCAGTGATTTGATCCTGGTCGTGAAGAGACCCGTTTTCGGCGTATAGTAAGGAAAGGGTCGGAACTTCTATCACGAGGTAATCTTTCTGCTTGGGTGCGGCTCGCAGGGGTAGACAGAGCTTCGTCGTGGAAACAGGTTGGAAGACCTCGCCGAAATTGGTTCCGAAGAGGACGACGGCGTTGATATCCCGCGAATATTCAGGCCAATTACCACAACTCTTGCGAAGTTCTGTTTCCTTCAGCTGTATCTTGTGCTTATTTTGGACGAGTTCCATATATTCATAACCGTGAATTCGTTTTCTCCAATCTGATTTCAATTCGATGCCCGCCATTGAGATTTTCTCGGAATTTCCCTCTAGTCCCTCCAACAAAGCGTAGATTTCCCCCACCGCGTCTTTGAAAACCTTTGTTTTTATTGTACTATCCTTCATAGATTGGTCGTAGGCGATAATGCAATCGGCGTTTTCAAGCATCGCTTGGCGAAGCGATTCGGGTTTACCAGGATCCGCGGTCTGAAGCTGTACAATTTCCCTGCCAAGTTGGTGAGCACCTGTTAAGTGACGGTGTAGGATGATATGAAGTATAATTCTTTCAGCATCGGTCTGCCATGCACACCTCTCCTGCATATCTTGCAATATGACGTGTATTTGTTTCGCGTCATCTAGTATATCCGAATAGTAAGTCGACCGCTCAGCGGAATATGGCCCATTGTGCTTTCCAATGGCGACCGTGGCAGAGCCGGTTGCGAAATAGCTGAATCCCACACTTCCTCCGGTGATACTGACTGAGTTTCGTGAGGGCCTATTTGCTTTAGAGAATCCAATACGGTGATATTCAGTAGAAGTCGAAGCTGCGCCTATTAGCACCAGCTGACGGACATCTTCATGCAACTGCGAAGGATAACTTACCAAGATTGTTGACAGACCTGTCACACCATCCTAGAAAAGCTCTCGTAGTGAGCAACTCCTTTTCATTGAGCTTTTGAACTGGTAAGCGATTTGGGCAGAGCTTGGCTACATCTTTGTATCGAATTCGGTCCCCACGTTTCTCAACAAGGTGCCATTGGACGGAATTCGCTCTTCTTTCAACCGGAATAAACATCACAGACCGACCTTTAAGAAGGTATCCACCGTCATACTGGGTAGCAAAAGGTATTCCACCTAGGGCTGCCATGATATTCAAGAGAATCTCGAGTCCTATCTCGCCATGAAGGCGTTTGGGAATAGGAAACCCAGCTGCGATGACTGTGCTACCAACAAGTTCGTTCCAGCAACTTCTTGGCTCATCTGAATCTAGCTGCAGAACCTCGCTGGAGATTCGAAATGTCGGTACGTGGTTGTCAGGTGGAGAGTCCTCTTCAAGGTCTTCGCATAACGACGCATGGGAATACGCAAGCTCCGAAGTGGGCGAAGCTCGGCAGGTCGCTACCAGCCAGGCGAGCTGCTGAGCAACGCTGACAATGGAGTCCTCTCTTCCATCCACAGTCAAGGTCTGTGTGTCAAAGCTCATAAACACTCTGGTTCCTCCATCTTGCGAAATTGTTGTTGGTGGCACTAAAGCATTAAAGTCAGAGGTCATTATAGAAGAGGCAGTTGAATTATAGTGAAGTAGACTTACAGGTCGCAGTACCTCCCTGAGCATACTCAGTAATGGCAAATTGGAGCGCCTCTAGTAGTATCTGGGAGTTCTCTGGCCACGTCAGATCCGAGTAGCTCTGAACGGTAGAAAGATGCGCATTTTGTGCCTGACCAGTGATGGTGAGGATACAACCGAGATCCTGGGCGATGCCGCAAGGGTATCTCCCACGCAGGAAGTCCACGATGTCCCAGTCCATATGAAATGTTGCGCGACACAGGCTTGAAAGGCCCTGGTCACGATTCAAGGGTCGTCTGAGGCCAAGTGAAACACGATGGCGGATAAGATCCATTGGATTGGTATAGTATCGCTCGATCAACCGTTGGGCCTCTGAGACGAGGTGGTGAAAGGCGTGATGAGTTGTTAGGTAGTTGAAGATTTCAAGATCTTCAGCGGCACCGAAGTGGATGATTTCTGCATTGTTTCCATTGCTGGTTGTGGTATTGTCGTCAAAACCTGAGAGAGATGGCGGATTAGATACGGAATGGCCATCTGAAAATCCTTCTGATAACGCATGCCGCTGAGCCCAAGGCTCTGGTTCTTCTGCAATACCGGATGAGAGATTGACATGAGAATCGCCAGGCGAAGGTTCTTCGAGGTGTTGCCCTTGATCACGCGCCCAATCTTTGACCTTCTCGTCCCATGTCTTTTCCGGTAAGTTGACCTTTTCTACCTCTTTGATGATATTTGGGTAAACCCTGTGATCTTTCGTCGTCTCTTTACGTCCTCTGAGGGCTTCTTCACACTTCCCGGAAATATCTCGTCGCAGCTTCCGGATTTGCTTTGCCGCTTGCCTTTGTGATTTGCGAAGAGTGTCGTTTTTGACTTGTTCCGAGTAGTCTTTCAGAAAAGGCTCAAATCGTTCTCGGAAAGAGATGCCGAATGAATCAGATTCATGTGGCAGTAAGTCTATGCTCTTGAGCACTGCTTCCGTAAACTTCTTAATAATATCATGCTTCTGTTGAGGGTTCAAGACAGACACAGAGTCAGTGGATATGGTTGAATGGCCATCCCAGCAAGGCTCTCCTTCCACGTGCTCCACCAGATTTTCCGGCTCCGCTTCCGGTTCCAGCTCCTCCACGATTCGAGTTTGCACCTTGATGCTCTTCAGACCTCGCCTTGATGTGGTGTTCATAGAGATAGAAGAAGGCTTTGTTGATTGCGGATTTAAAGATCCCGAACTCCCTTGAGTATAGTTCAAGGTGCCCATGGAGGACTCAGGCGCATAAACACTTTGGGCAACAGTTTCCGGCTTATTCTCATGCCTAGTCGAGTCTAAATGCGATTGGATATCATGTTTCGACTGTGCTGCTTGGGCCCTAGCCCTGGCTTGCCAGATGTTTACGGCTGGCAGAAGCTCAGGTTTCAATTGGCTTGCCTTTGGTCGTTGTTGGGTTGCAGGAGCGGGCATTGACCCAAAGACCGGAGGAGCATGAGGGCTCCAGTGATGTTCGCCCTCGATGTTTTCGACTTGCTTTGGATGGTCTGATTCTTCTGCAGTGAAGCCAAACTGTATCGTTTTTGACTCGCCTTCGGGAGCTGAATTTTTGATGTATACATCCTCTGATTGAGTCTTGGCTGCCAAGTATTTGGCAACCGCATCTAGACGATTTTGAGCCAGGATTCTTTGCTGTTTTTCCTTGTCTTTTGCAAGATGTGGGAGCAGATCCTCTGGTATAGGAGTGGTAAGTTTGAAAGTCTCTGCGAACTTTTTGAGATCCGCCAGTTTCACCTCCTTATCGGCTGCCTTCCTCTTCACTCTTTCGTGTTCTATTGTCCGCCTCTGCTGGGAAGCAAAAGTCTTAAACGCTCTCACACCGTCCCTCTCCACTAGCACGGTAGGGTTGTTGACAGGGGCTTTGGTTGAGGTGCCCATTTCCACAGAAGTGTGCTGTTGATTTGGTTTATTTTCGACTCGAGCCTCCTTCTTATTGACTACCTTCTTATTGGCTGCTATTGTCCGCCTCTGCTGGGAAGCAAAAGTCTTAAACGCACTCGTAACTTCCCTCTCTACTTGCTCGGTAGAGTTGTTGACAGCGTTGGCATTAGGTAAGATGTCCATCTCTGCAAAAATGTACTGTTGACCTGGTTTTACTGTTAGCATAGCACTATTTTCGACTCGTCCCTCTTTCTTTTTCTGGATGCGCCTTGTACTCTGCATGGTAGGTCCGTTCGACGTGTTCCTCAAAGCGCTGCCTGATTCTGGAACCCTGGAGTCTTACAACCTTCGCCAACTTTGTGTACCTGTTTCAAAGGTACGTGAAAAAAATGATTTACCTGACGGTGGGACTATGTTCTTTGTCGGAGGTCGTAACAATTTTAGTTGTTGGAAATTTTGATTCGAACAGTGGAGAGAGGCAGCAAGAAGAAAGTTCTGAGACATCAGCTGAATGCACAGCCTTCGTCTGTCAGCCTCACTCGAAGCTCAGCGTTCATAGGGCGCTTACTAAAAGATTGCAAGCTTCGGTATCTGGCTTTCGCATTCTTTAGAAGTATTTATTCTATTTTAAATAATTATAGAAGTAAACGGTGGAAAATTGGAATTCTTGTGATATCAGCCACGTGAGTGGCTGTCATTACAGGGGAAGAACTTTAAAGGTATAGATGTGGGAGAAGCGATGTGGCCCGTGCCCAAGGAACTACTAGAGGCCGCGGGAGTAAATCCCACAGGAGTAAAAGCGTAGCTATGATACGTTACAGGTTGTAAAAAGTAGAAGAGTTAAATAAGATAGCTGTAATACGTCCGTTTACAGTCACGTGACATATTCGTTTGATATTGAAGGTGAAGTGAATAGAAGATATTTGTCTTGAATTTTTCTAGCCTTCTCCTTCTCTTCTCTTTCTACAACAATAACAACAACAACAACAACAACAGAACGTAAGCCTCCCTTTTTCAGCCCCTATAGAAAGACCTTGCGAGCTGTAAACTAACTACTACGGACCGTAGAATGGAGAATACATCTACCACCACCGCCGCCGCCGCTACTACCGCCCGCGCCGCTACTGCTGCTACAGCTTATGCAGCTTCTCTGCCGTTCCCTGCCCTACCTGCCCTCCCTCACCGGCCTTCACAGGCTATGCTCTCTCTGTGACGGTTCTGACCGCCACCACCATGCGACAAGCCAGCCCCTGGCTGGAGCTCGGCTAATCGAGTGCGCTTGGCACACCTCCTGTATTTAAGAGCTTTCAGCTCCTGAGCTTCTGTCCTTTCTTCTCTTCTCTCTTCAGCTTAGAATCCTCGTATAGACAGTTCCACAGTGTCAACCTCACCACTCGTGATACCTGACGTAGTCGTGCTCTTGCGCGGTCCATCAGCTGTGCGTGTCGTCACAGCAGATGTAAGTGAGGATTTTCTAGTAGCAAGGAGCAGGTGGTTTGAACGTATAGAAAACTAGTATTTAACTAAAGTTATATTTATAGTTGTTTACTACACTATCTAGGGTATATATAGCAGGAATCCCAACTGATTGCTAATATGGTTGATTTATTATCTCTCTTCAAGTACTATTGAGGGTGTCTGAGGCAGACGAACCTTGCGAGGAGGTAGAAGAACGAGTCCCCCATCCTTGTTCTTATACATATCTCACTAGCGACGAATTGTTTCTTTGAATCCCAAGATGACTTCACTCAGAATTGTTACTACCCCCCAAAGACAGTCGCGGGTTGTCTCGCATGACTTTGAATCAATATCTTCCTATGGTACGTAGAGAACAGACATTCTAATTGATAAAAACATTCCCAGAGGAGAAGAAAGACAAGAACTGTCAAACATATCATTATTTTAAGAGTTGCTAATTAGTTCGAAACAAAGATTCAATTGTCTGAGGTGATTTTGACTTGTACTAATACAAATTACAAATTACACGCTACAGCACCTCTACTAGGTCTGCTTCCATCTAGCCATCATTCCGACTTAGCTAACTTGGCTTGGCAACTTGGAATCCGAACCTAGCTGATATTCAGGAGCCATTTCCATAATTTAGCCTCAGATGTGGTCCAGTATTCTACTGTACGTATATTATTTACCCCGCTTAAACCATCTGAATATAAGCACCATCCCTCTTTTGCAACAATTCATATATTATTGCTTCATACCTTGTAGTTAGCTTCAACCAAATCCTCAGTACTTTTGTTGTTTGCACGGTTCACCGAGACCCCGATATCACCTCTCGCTTCCTCGAAGGTAAATACACTTTTCGACGACCCGGCAAATCGACTGCCCCTCGATGATTTGACATTGTCCAAACTCATTGGACTTCCTGGGGTCTCGGGCCTGACTGATCTTCCATCCCGTTCGATGACGACACTGTGTCCAATCTCCACGTTTATCACTCCCTGTTTATCATGTTCGATTCCACTCTCAAGGTTGGTTGGTGATCCGCATTCAATTATAGTTGTAGTTTTGTTGGGAGTGTGTATCCATCCTTTCTGGCTCTCAATTCTTGCCGAGTTCGAAAATGGGTTGAGCTTGCTTCTGAGGGAGGAGAGCTGATTGGCGGGTAGATTGGGGGTTTTCGAGTGTCGATCGAGAGAGGAGCTGACTGGAGAGTCTTTGGAAGTAACCCAATGGAGCATGAGAACAGAGAAGAGAACTATTTAGAGTTAGTTCATGAAGTAGCAAGGTAGCGCAAGCGGAGGCACGTACTATCGGAATTGCAGCAGATGAGGCAAATCCATGCAGCTTCTCCTCTGAGAACCATAAGGATGGTAAGGTTGACGATACTTGAGGTCAAGGTACCGCAGCTTCCAATGAAGGATCTAAATGCAATTCTTCGCAGTCTGGGGTTTGGACTGGTCTTGTATGAATATAATCCTAGATTGAAAGATTAGAGTCGATTTTTGGTATGTTCAATCGCGAAGCGGCTTACCTCGGAGGGGAATGATGAACAACAAGGTCAAGAAGGCCTACACAGATCATGTTAGCTGACTTGTTCATTTATGAATCCCGATTTGCTTACGTTAATAATCGCATCAAAAATGATCAGTGGCATCAAAACTTTGAGTTCCATTCCAATAATACATGTCCCACTGGGTGTGAAATATGCTATTTTGTAAATGAAGTTGAAAACCACGATGATAGCGTATGGAAGGAGCATGCCAAAGCAATTGAAGCAATAGAGCTTTGACTTTAATCTTGATGTTGCGACGGAGCGGACGATGAACTGTCGCAAGTTAGCACATCCGCCGGAATTTGCGGCTGAAAACACTTACAACTTTCTCAACAAGGAAATAATAGATGAAGATCTATATTTCGAAAGAATTAGCATCCATTCCTTGACTTGTTGTGAGATTGAGCTCAATGTACCTTGGTAGACATGTAGCACACCAGACATAGGTAAATTGCTGTAGCGCATATCGAAAGATTCTTGTTGAGGCCAAAGCCCCAAGTCAGGATTGTCGTCGTGACGATGAAGATGAGAGAGTCGATGTAGATGATATAAATTACTTTGATCCAACGTCAGCCTGCGATTTGAAAACTTGTCTTGATGGATACTTACGCCATCGCACTAAAGGAATACCTCTCCAATTCCTGTCTCTGAGCAAAACAAGTCTCCTTGCTAAAACGAGGTCAGTGTCAAGCTCAGCACCAGACCAAGCAGATCATTCACAAAATATAAAGACGACTGCCAGGAGCAAGAGAACGAGGCAATTGAATGTAGAACATACCTAGACACACTACCAATACCACAATTGTCACGGTCTCGAGAATCGCACTCATCACCAAGCCACCAATTGGAATTGGGGCAGGGATATGTTGTAAAACTGTATTGGCCATCGTAAATTAGTTGTCGGTGGACGTCACAATCGTACGATATTTTCGAAATCGTACGATGTGACCCTGAAATGGGGTTTGCCCATTTGTTATAAAGATGATCACTTTTCCGCTCTCGTGGAGAGTCTCGTGGAGAGGTTCGTCCAGATTCTGATCTTGCTTTGACACAGCTCTAGCAGCCCGTACACCAATGGAATAGAGTTCAATGATGTCTCCAGTTAGCTCCAGGGCTACGTATCAATGACCTATTAGCGTCTTGGTGGGAGTTCCAAAGCTGGGACTCGAGTGAGCTCCCTTCTTATCTTAGCGCATATGGATCTTGTCTGCCGTTTTCTCAACCTTTTGACATCTTTTCTTTCTTTATCGGCCGAGTTTCACGGGTATGTAGTTTCTTTTCTTTGACTAGTTGCCTACGAGGCGTATCTCTAGACTTTTGGATTGATTGTATTGGTACGGGGAGGGCAAATTGCCGTGCCGTTGGAAACTATTGTTACGGCTTGAAAGTAGTTCTTCTTAGTGGTGCACTAGGCTCACGGAAAGCGGCAAAGGTAGCTTGGCTTTGATGTTTTCTGAGTACCGAGCACACTCTCCTTGAGCCACGAATTTCTCTCCTCTTTGCCAAAGCACCCGAAGATGGCCCTCGTTCTCACTTACGAAAGTCGGTAAAGTCAACGGTCGGCAGCGCAAAATGGAACGAATATCGGCTTTCGAATATCTGCTTTCAAAATATACATTCCATCAATGCCGTTTGGCGTTGCAGGCATCACTCCGGGGTCGTGTCCCTTCGTGTTTCGGGGCGGGTTTCTAGTGCCGGCATGTGAAAACACTATTTTCAGAAGCAGAAGTTTCCCCTCTCCCGAATCTTGATTTTTGGAAGCAGTTCGTCTCCTATTCCGGGTGTACTCCTCAAGATGATTGAGATTGGGAGGCCCAAGCTATGGGGAGTTCACTTGATTGGGTTGTATTAAACCATGCCTTACTTTTCGGTTCGCGGCAGCGGGCCCGTCGATCGACCCCTTGACGGGAGAATCACGGGTAATTCTTCAATTGGTAAAGTTGAAGGTCACGAGTCATGAATAGTACTAACCAAGAGATATAGGTAAGACAATCCCCCCTAACTTTTCATTCTCTCGACGAACCGAACGCCCAGAAAGAAACTTTTAAAGTCGATAAGCTGACATCTCCACAGCTCCGAGAGTCGGAAAATTCTACTACCGGTGGCTTTCTCTTTTCGGTAATTGGCGAATTATTTTGTCGCCTCCAAATGTATCCGTTGTTATGAGGAGTATTTTCAAGTTAGGGAGAGTCAACTGGTAACCATACTCAAGGTGACGAGCCGAGATACAAAAAAGAAGCACTTCGATCCCAGGGGATTGACTTATAAGAATCCATAATTACGGCAACATCAAGTTTACCAATCTGAACTTGATATCCACACTCTCGAACCTTGAATTAGAGGGTAGATCTCGTTTACTGCAACAAGTGGTTGGCTGGAAGGTTCCAGCTTACATTCTTAGCGTTACGCGAGTCCGAAGGGGGTGCAGGGACCTACCTATAATTATGGGTATATCAAAACGTAAGAAATTCATTGGTTTATCATTTCATCTCAAGTAAAGCGAGGTTGTTATTGTGTCATGTTGATTATTTGTAAGTCAACCTAGATATCCGCACGGCCAGGGTGTACAATTATTTAGCTAGCGACGCGAAAGATAACCAATTTGTGATCAAGATCTAGCAACCGGTACCCCTATCGATTTCTCCCACACCACACTGTTCTCAAATACAATTGATCCTTCGCAAATCCGGCACTTATTCAACGTCGGCCCAAGCTCGCTTTTCCTCAACATCAAAACGAATTCTTTGTCCTCTTTCGCGCAATGAATGTTTATAAGTATAGTGTTCTTGAAACCACAAGGAACGAATTGTATGATACACGGTGGTGTGTTATCACGCTGTGACGGATCTGATGGGCTGGAAGTAGCGTTTTCTTGGGGAACTTGTTGGGTAGCTGAGTTAGATGAATAATTATAGGTCGCCATTATATCAGTAATCTAATGGTTGCTAAATTGCTGATGAGCTGAAAAGTCTTAACAAAACTGGAAATTTAAACCAACTGACGATTTTCTATTTTATACCAATCACCACTTGCCTTTCTATCTCTGTTCTGAATCAATAAAGTTCTGAACATTGTCGGCTGAATGCAACATCTTCACATGCACGAAAACACCTGAAAATCGAAACGGAACAGGTTGAGTTCCAGTCACGAGATCAATTTTCTTGGATTTCTCTTCAGAGAACTCAGACTGAGACGGGCATCACAGTTCTCTGAAAGAAACTTATTCGTGCTGCCTTTCAATATACACGTATCGAAATTAGCCATGCGCGTTGCATACTGTACTTTGTATTTATTTTTTACCGTATCTTCCTATGTCTACCTGAACTATGGAGAATCTTTATTCATTGTTATTCTTGAATAAAGCTTCTTTTAAGTTCTTTGTCATGAGCAGAATGAGTAACAATCACTTACAAGAAGACAAAACTATTATTGAGGCTTTATTAACAGCAAGAACCCTAGTTATTCCCAGTACGTTGATATCTATATATTTCTCTCGTCACGGAGAATTCTGATATTTTACACACAAAATTATACAAATATACTAAATGGCAGCCAAAATAAACCCCACAGCTGACCCCCCGGCTTACTCTAGGATAGAATCTCCGCCGTGTTACAGTCAACATCCTAGACAACACTCATGCACTTTAGAATACCAGAATAACGAACATCGCGACGATGGAGTGAGTATCCATCAACATTTTCTGTCAGGTTGAGGGAAGATGGGCTGGGCGATGGAGGATAATTGACTGCGCAAGAGTGATAAGGTGTGGTCTTTGTATGGGACCTATCAAGATTCTGAATGGCTTGGTATGGCTGAGGGAGGAATTTCCGCTCGTGGAAAGTTTGAATGTAATTGATACCCCTGAATCAGAGATGTCAAAATAGCCGACAAATCTCGACATGAAAAATAAAACAAGTTCTCCCAATCAGTGTTTAGGAAAAACGAGAGTGGATGACTGTAGGTTAAAGAGGAGAGTGTATGAATTAGCAATGAATTGGTGAATAGTTGATGGAAAACCCAAGGCCTAGTGGGCAAGAAATACCATTTTCATATCTTCTCCCCAATTCCGTCTTCAAGAAAAACTAATAAATTCCCATTTCATGTCAGGGAAGAGACCGGCAAAATGGAGCAAGAAACCCCGGATGCCCCACCACGCTATACACGGAAGGCTGGCAACGGCAGATCCCCTTCATACCGCACTGTCAAACATCGACAACCACCAAAATTCACAGACGATCTAAATAAGGGGCCGTGTGTAATAGCATTTGTAACCAAAGATCACCAAATCCATAAAGACAGCAAAAATGACGTTTTGATCCTCTACTGTCAAAAGCTCCGACCCCAGTTTGACGACCCATGACACCCATTATACCCCAGAAGCATATATCCAGTGGAAGATCCGAGAAATGGAGCAACGGCAGTGCTCTTTCAGAAGGATAGGGATCGACCGAATTGCTGTACGAAGTGTTACGCGTGTGTCAAAGCAGTTAGGTACGCCAATGGTATTGTTTGGATGAAGGAACTTATCGATAAGGAGACGGAGGGAGTAATTCAAAGGAAGTGACCTGGATTAATGGATCGTATGAGGAATATGAAGAAGGAAATCAAGGGAACTTTTCATATTGGGGATTGGACATTGGAGACTGGAAACTGGGGGGATCGATGTTGAATAGAGACTTGCTTGTTCATGTTGTATTGTCTCATGAATAAAGAAACTCATAGCCAACAGTTTCATTGTCCACTTATATCTACGGACATATCATCCAATCACAACGATATTTTTCTCTATTTGTGATTATATTTGTTACTAACTGAAAATTGACAAGCACAACAAACTGACCCAACTACTAAAAGACATGAGCAAACTTGTGTAAAACTTAAGGCCAACTAAAATGGAAAGAACAGCTTCCTCCGGCACTTCTACAGGCCCCAACCATACCCCAGAAATCGACCAACTTCAATACACAAAGATATCTTACCAAACAGCCCCAAAATACTCCTAAAACCCCACCAAACAACCATGCGTTCTCGAATACCTAAGTCCCGGTAACAAAACCCCCCAAGTAAAGAGAGTCTATTAACCTAGAAGACTAGGGGTAAAAAACAATACATATCTCTCGGATAACCCAGGATATTCCACCAAAGATTAGAAAAATTAAAAAAAGAGGGTGTTCCCACAAAAGCATTTAGAACGATGTTCTTACTTTCCTAGACATAAACAGTGCATCCTCCTACACATAAGTGAAGACAGGTGACTCAAGAATCCAAATAAGCAAAAATCACCTTAACATTTCCCGCCTTTAAAACCCTTGGATAACTTCGTGAATCCCTCACTCGACCTCTACAAACTCCATTTCCAGTTCCACTCTCAACTAACTCAATATACCACCAAGCTTCAACCACCCCTGATGCCAATTTTTCAACAGTTCATTCAAAAGATTAAAATGTCTCTCCGCCTACCCTTCATAACATCCACGCAAGACCTGGAGCCCAAACCCCGCAGCCAGTTGCGTAAACTGCATAAC
>LLCD01000973.1:0-13491 GCA_001414355.1 Hymenoscyphus salicellus
CATTATATATATATGCCCTCTGCTCTTGTTGAGCAAGGCAAGGAATTCAAGTCTTTTAGTCTTGCCCTCAGAAGTGCAGCATTTCAACAGGGACAATTGAAAGTATTGTCGTAGAAGATTTCAGAGAATCAAAAACTGGATTACTTGTTTCTCTGAATTTCTCTAGAGTAATATTTGTAATTACACAAGCTCTAGTTGAGGAAAAGGGATATGGGGTGTTCGCAGAGGCAAACTCGCTTCTCTTACTTCAAAGTGGTAATATAATTGTTTAATTTCAAACTAGAACGCCCAAACAAGGGACAGAAGAATACAAGTGGGGAGAAGTTGTTTCTCACTCTTTGTGCTCTTATATAAAGCAAGTTTTATATGATTGAGGTTTTGAAAGAGATATTCACACTGATCACGAGGCCAATTTCGTCACAGCTTGTATCACAACAACAAAAAGGCCAATAACAATTATAAGAAAGGAATCTAAGTTTATTCCACCGCCTAAAGAAGCTTGCTGTATGATAGCTGCAGCACATAGTTACGAGTGGTGGGTTACAATCTCTGACTACGATACCTCATGTGTGTATAGCAAGCCATGGTCAGTTCCGCGATCTGACCTATCACCAACGACGTAGATAGAATCAAAACTCCCTCCACTGGAAAATCATAATTCTTGCATCGTATGGGCGATCGATTTGGGACAGCAATAACTTCTTCTTCTCCTCCCGATTATTTTTGTTTACTGGTCCCGGACAGCCAAGTGCTTCAAGCACTGCTTGTACATCTGTATCTATACGATACATAGAGACGGATACTATGACTCCAACAAACATACAAACAGCTCATATCACAAATAGAATTTAGTGTTTCAGGAAAGGCAGGAATCGGGGTGCCGTCTGTGACATTGACCAGTGGTTGAAGGAGAGTGGTTGGATTTTTAATGTGAGCGTTGCGTGTTCTCGCGACTGAGTTCAGGTGGCTGTTTGATTATCAGTATAACTCAAGCAAGAGTATATTTGAAAATTTACAACTACCTAGGAGTATACTTGGCATTTATTTCGGATTGAATGGCATCCATTCTAGATTCCAGAGCAGTGAACCTAGCATCCATCTTGGATTCCAAAGTCTTGAACATAGAAACCATTCTGGATTTCAAAGCAAAAAGACTATCATCCATTCTATCAACGGCGGGGGTTTGTATTTCCTGCGTGATGACAGCGGAGTCAGGTACAAGATTGTTGTCCATCGTAAGATTTGTCTTTTGATGTTGTTGGTGTTTGTTGTAGAATGCCTTGCCGTCAGTCGGTGGCTTGATTGGTGGATGGCAAAGAGCTAGACATTCTACCTAGGGTTAGGCCCCATACATATAGATGACGAGAAACGCTAGCATAATCTAAGCGAGTTTTCCGGTGACTAGTCGTCAAGGTACAAAGTGCGATTCACCTAACATTCGTGACTTGCCAAACTCCAATGGTACAAGCTATATGTGGGCTCAATTTGGTATTCACCTCAGAAAGACAATTTTAACCCATACATTCTCATGAGGGAATAGACAATGCGACTAATTTGTTTCAGCGCAATTCCATTGCTGCATTTTGGGCAAACAAGTATACTCACCTGGCTTGGGTAGAAACTTGTAAGAGGTTCTGTTATTTTATGTATAAAAACATGTATTTGAGACCGTCTCTCTGGACGGTCTAGGATATCCAGTTCAGCTGAAGAGATTTGCTTGAGATGCTTGGAATTGATATCCTTTAGTCGTTGTTAGCTTTTCTGCAAGTCTTATTTTCAACTTCAATGCTGCCACGCCCTCTAGTATACATAGATGTACTTAGGACGATGAGAGAATTTCATGTTTACAGGTTTCCCGAGTGCTGGACTCTGTAATTTTTTTTCAAATCATTGGAGTATTTACAAAAGAATAACTCTCCAATTTCAATAGCTGCATTTTGGCAAGGTTCTTCATAACATCAATTACTTGTGGACCATAATACCAAGCCGAGAGCACTGAAACAGAAATTTAGCAAAATGACCATAAATTACACCACCTAAGATATGATATCCATTAGACCCTCATGGGCTCAGCCAGCCCACGACCCCCAGCAGAGCTTCGTGCCGGAATGAAGGGCACATCCTGCGTGGAGCTACATGATGGGCTTCTGTAAGAAACCTACTCCACATTCATTCTAAACCTGAGAAAAGACATCATACTAAAATTCTAGAATAAATGAATTGGATAACTAGAGGACATCAATGTCCGGCGAGTTTCATGAGAGGTCTTTAGAGATGAATAGAGACCCCAAAATATGACGCTTATGTTCCTTTTTGATGGAAAAATAAATCAATACAGTAAATGTAAAGGACGTTCTGCTGTGATCCAGAATAAACACACAATTGCAGGACAACCCCTTGACAGGGAGATTCCAGAAAACAGAGGGGCCAGTACTTTTTCCAGCACTTGTAACTCTGCAGTGAGGGTTTCGCAGTGCAATGGGCCTAGAGTCGAGGAGCTACGTGAGGTCAAGATGTGTAGTGGTCGACATAGAATCGAGGGGAAGGGTTCGTGAGAGAAGGCGAGAGAGAGGTTTGGAGGTGTCGCGACTCGAGTGAGGGGGTATAGTCGAGAGGGTGGAGCGAACAGCTGTCGTTGAGGGCGTCTCGAGACGGAGCCCCCAGGTCGCTCCTTCCCTCTCGACCTCGACCTCGACATCGAGCCGCGTCATGGTGTTACTCTTTGCCTTCCATAGCCTAAACCTCTCCCCATATCCATATATATGATTTCTCGTCATCGAAAACGGATGATCCCACACACCACAACTTGGCTTTCTTACTTTGACGCATCTTCCTTCTCTTGTCTTTTGCGACCTCAATCCTCTGCCTGATTTTATCACCCACCTAACCCAGTATTGTTCATATTACAAGCGTTCCGGGTTGAGGGCTTCTTCTGCCAAAAAAAAAAAAAAAAGAAAACGTCCAACGGAGCATCAAGGATTACTAGAATTCATGACTGTCCAAGACACTTTCCCTTTTACAATCCTCCTAACTCTGCTTGAACAATAACATTGTTCAAGCCTTGTAGAATTAGTTTTGGAAGTACAATTGACCTATTCCGCGGGGCATCATTTATCCGAGGCATCCGAAATGTACTCTAACCGAAGGGGGGGCTTTCAGGTTGGTGTTAGAGACATGAGCACTTCGGCGGCAGTGTCAATATCAGTTTGATGTTTTTCACGTATGCATTAAGGGGTCGAGAGACAATTTGTTGCAACACCAAAGCAAAGCACAGTCAGCAGTGTTGAGTGGCACCTTCCTCTCTGTTTCAAGTGTGTCA
Organism: Hymenoscyphus salicellus; assembly: GCA_001414355.1. Lineage (NCBI taxonomy): Eukaryota > Fungi > Ascomycota > Leotiomycetes > Helotiales > Helotiaceae > Hymenoscyphus > Hymenoscyphus salicellus. The sequence goes on from LLCD01000973.1 coordinate 3,320, forward strand.
GAGAGCAGCCATACCACAAAGGTATCAAACATAGGAATATCAACTCCAATCCACAGATCCGTCCCTCCCTTCACCAAACTCTCTCAAAAATATATCCTCATTATTCGTATTCCGACTGCAATCGCAATATCCACTAAACTCCCACCATATAGCAAACCTACCAAAGCAGCAATCATGGCTTGTACGTCCCCTCAACCCTTGGAGCAAATCTACAAACTAACACCTCGCCAGCTTTCCTCAATACCTCCCACACAGTAGAAGTCATCACACCCCTCCCGCCTTCAATAACGAAACCTCAAGTCCTCTCCCTCCTCCACAACCGCATCTCCATGCTCTCCCTCAACCCCCTCCTAAAATCCCACACCGAACTCCCCATACCAGCCAGCACAACCTTCTACGCCTCCGTCCTCCCCGAACTCAAGCCCCCCAGCGCCGCAGAAATCGAAGCCATCCCCGTATACAAAGTCGTAGAAAGCAGCGGACCAGAGAACGAGGAAGAGGGGTCGTGGCGTGGCGGATGGGCAAAGAGGATTATGCCTGGCGAGATTAGTTATGATACCAGTATGCAACATCGGGCGGATGGGACGTTGACTTTGACACATGCGCCTATGGGGGTTAGCACTGTGACGACGTGGACGGTTACGGAGGAGGGGGGGAAGCTGAGTTTGGGTTTGAAGGGGGTGTGTAGTAGTAATCGGATGTTGATGGGGTTTATTAGGACGACTTTGCAGGGGAGTTATGATAAGTTGGCAGCGGACTTTGTTATAGAATTAGAGAAGCGAGTCAAAGATGAGGGAGTCGTTAAGAATGGTGCTGTTGGTGGGGTACAAAGCGTGGCTCCATAGAGTGAATAATTTGGGGATGGTGTTGGGAAAACGCAGAGTTTTGGTATAATTGATGTAATGGTTGTGGCGTTTGGGTCAATGGGTCAGAAACTGTATCAATACTGCAGGACGGTGGGAGGGAATAGAGCAAAGATTAGATCTGTTGGAGGAGCAGCTAAGGAACCGGCTATTAGATATCAATAAGTTGAGATTTCTTTCTGAAAACCCAGGAGCCTTGGTTGCAGCTCAACCACCCAACCCTTATTCCACCCTTCTATATGTGTGGCGGATTGCGGGGCAGGTTGGCCTGGAATATGGATTTGGGTGAGCGAGAAAGACGTCGAGTAAATTTTATACTCATAGATCTGTGTTCTTTTTTGATGTGGAGGCAGATGGAGATCGCCATGTCATCCATTCCGGGCTGGCAAGTAAGCTTATTAGAATCGTCACTAAGGATCAAATGGGATCTAGGTCATCCTCCTAACAAGGTAAAGACAGACTCGCACTCGAGATTATCGAGAGGACACTCGGATTGGGAGAATCGTCTATCACACAACACCGATAGGTTTTGGAACCCAAGGACCCTCCCACATTGCCCATCCTTTTCCTTCCTCCGTCTCAAGATCTTTGTCTTCCACTTGGGATTCAAACCTGGAATTACCCTCAGCATCCTCGAGGCTTTGTTCCATACCAGCCATCTCCTTCCTAAACTTGTCGAGATTACCAACCTTGATAGATCGCCCACGAGTTACTGAAGAAGTAACACCTCGATTGGATATCTTACGATGCAGCTCCAAGCATCTCAACAAGACCTTCGAATCCTTCTCAGTCCACTGGACCTCAGTGATCGCCATAAGCAACTCATCCTCCTCCCATTTCGACAAATGATTTTCCAACTCTCTCCTCCTCCCATCATCCCTCTCCCCCGCCACCCTTCTCACAAACTCCCTGCATTCATTAACCCCTCCAACGTCTTCCTTTTCATCCTCATTAACTGTCAGATTGACCCAATAATACTCCCATATCCACGTCAACGCCTTTTGAGTCGCAGTCCTCAATTTTGAAAGCGAAGGAAGCTCCTCATGCGTGGCTTGATGTCGAAGTTCCACGTATGTCGCGGGGAGACCGATCGATTTGGCGATAGAATACATGCTCATCTTTTTCTGTTTTACCTGATGTCCATCGAGAAGGCCCGTGACGAAGCTATTTTTAGGTGGTTAGTTGACACATCCGACTTAAAACATCTGGAGTTATGGAAATTGCATGGAAGGAACATTTATTCAAAAGATTTGTGTTGGAAGAGGGCTTGAGAGTAAAAGAGTGAGAAGCAGAAATTATTTGCGGGGTAGCCCCGCATGAAAATTAGGTGACTCGGATGTTTGGCCGTTTGCTTCCTTGTGGCTTGCGAGACGTCTGTGGAGATGCTTTTTGAACGGTGTGAAATGTCATGGAAGCCTCAAAAGAGAAATAAGGATTGCGTTTCATGATTGCTAAGCCCCTAGCCAATGCAACCTGTAAGCCTCATTCTAACCACCTGGGCGAAATAGGTGGGGAAAAAGTGTGAAACAGCTGGATCTCAAAGTGAGGGGAAGATCTTGCATGACCGATTACATGAACTATGTTGTGGCAAACAAGACAAGAGTATAGAATCTGACAGCGGATGACTTTTTCTCCGTTTGATACCAGAAGTAAAATATACAACCGGCGGAAAATCAGCAGCACAGTAAGCTGCAAAATCACGATCCTCTCCCTTTCGCTTGAAACATCGGAATCCGAAGGAAATTAATTGGGAATATCCGAACGAACCAATCCATTTCTCTTGTTCAATTCGAACAAACTTTCCCAATGAAGTAAGTTCATGAACACAAGGCCAAGCCAACTTGCCCAAATACCTATTCCAGGAGATCCGGGGCAAATTATCGGCATGACGAAAAACCCAGCAGAAGATGTCCCGGTCACTCCTTGAGTGAATCTTATAGTCGATAGGACCTTGTATTATGATCGTTTGTTTAAAACGCATCCAAGGCAGTCCACGGAATTTTTGAAAACCGTAAATGGAAGTTTCCACGACGTCAGCCGCCTTGCGGAGACAAGAGGACCAAGTTTCCATGCTTGAAAATCGAGATTCCACAACAGACTTCAGCTCTCAAAGCGACACGCCTCAGAGTACCGCGCCTCGATCGTTCCTCAAACCAAAACAAATGAATTCGCTAAATGATTGAAACAATCTTGGATGCGAAAAAGAAAGAAATAGACTCACCGACAAAAGGCACCCCCGTAAGCAGCCCTAACACAGTAATTCGAGTTCCCACCTCTCTCATCATTGAGTACAGCCGCCGCCAGAAGAGCTGTACTCTCCACCAAATGAGGGCAATTTCCTCTCTGCACTGGATAGCAAATCAGCATTTGTTTTCCACATAATTCCCGTGTTTCCGAGAACCTTTGAATATGACGTCCCTCAAGACTCTCCTCATACTCTCCTTCCCGATGACAACATAATAATAATGCTGAAGAAAAACAATCCAACCCAAGCCCGGAAACGAAACAAAAGAAACGTGAAGACAACTTACTCCAAACCCCCACCCTCTCAACCCCCTCCGCCATCACCTCCCTCTCCTCTCCATAGAGGGCTTCTCGAACAGCAAGCAATTCAGATTGATGTCGCCACGGCGTGATAACATATTGCACCATCTTCTCCCTCTCTTCCCTTTGTCTCCGATTTGTCTCGTTCTTTCGTAACTTCGCAACTCAGCTCGCGTGAAACTCTCCAATGTACGGAGCAATGCAAGCAAGAAACTCAACCCTAGAATTCGATTCGCGAAAAAGTCATAAAAATTTCACATCTGATATCCATCCATCTCAGGATGCGTCACAAAAATTGCTTGAAGAAGAGACCCCAAACCCCACCGAGCGCCAAGCCTCAAACACGAAAATCCCCGGCCACCAACCACTAAAATTAATTTCGCCCCAGTCTAAGCCCAAATAGGCAAGTGCTCCCTCATTTTCTTCAATTTTTTATTTTTAGCTTCAAAATCTTTTTTCCATACCAACCACGAACCCTTGTAACCCACGACCCCGCCGGTATGGAACCATCAACGGCTTCCGCCGCAAGACATGAGGAAATATCGATCTTCTTCATTGGAAATGCAGAGAAATCTTCTATATTGTCTCACCAGGAGAAAGGGAAGAATTATGTTTCACTATCCACATGGAGATGGCAGTGGAGAGAAGCAAATTTGTTTTAAGTTATTTGAGTGTTTTTTGATTGTTTTGAAGATATTTTATCAACAGTTAACTGCATCTATTCTCACACCGTTTCCCCTCTTGTCTAGTTTTGCCTTTGCAAGACAAGTGTTGTGTAAAACCAACTGGGGGAATCCATCCCATCCAATAAACACCAAAATCCATGATTCCCAAAAGCCCAAGCCTGGGTATCCTTTTAATCCGAGGCACCGATGCCAATCCCAATCGCTATGTTATGCCAAAAAATGATGCGAACGTAAAAAATGAAAACTAGTAATGGTAACTGAAAGAAGAAGACTTCAATCCGTGGTATTCAAACATTTCAAACCCAGTTGCCTTGCGGCATTGCTTGGTTTTGGACAGGCTCAGCCTGTTTCTCTTCCTCTTCCTCTTCGCCTTCCCCGTCCTCATCGTCGTCATCCTTCTCATCTTCGCTTGGAGGAGTCCATCCTTCTTCAAGCTTCAACCCCTTTCCGACTGGTTCAGGTCGTCGGTAATTGGATCCGAGGAGTTGGTTCATCATTCTGTAATTATCCAACTGTGGATCTGGTTCTGGTGACTTGGCACCTTCTGGAGTATCGTATAACCCGAGACCGACGAGATCGTCACCAGACTCATCGTCATCCAGTGATTGGTATGGTATTGACTCCTCTGAAGGAAAAGATGGCTCGGGGTGTTGAATGGGAAGGAAGTTCTCAGGTGTAGGTGGTGCAGTTGAGTTTTCAAAGCTGTTGGCCACAAAGCTGTTCCATTCATACTGAGGGTATTCCGTTGAGTTCAAGTCAGCCAATAAGGATGGGCTATATTGGGTTGCTGTTTCCATCATGTACGAAGGCTGGCTTGCAAGATACTGTTGTTGTTGAAGGTCTGGGAAATATTGTTGCTGTTCGTAGCCAGTATATGGGATAGATGCTGGAGAGAAGTTGGATGCTGGTGATGTATACCCGGAATATACAGCAGGGGTAGGAGGTAGATAGTTGAATTGCTGGTTGTTGAAGTCGTATGTGGGAGCTTGATAATATGGCTGGCATTGCTGGGGAATTTGTTGTGAGGATGGGTGCCAGCTGACGGGTCTGTTTGATCGTGTAGGAACTTGAAGTCCATCATTGGAAACGAATCCGGCCGACATTGATGGAACAATTTGCTGGTCTGCCACAGGCGCCATTCGTCGATATGGACTATCAGCCATAACTGTTCTCCGTCTTCCCATTCCTATCGAGCCCCGTGGACTATTGTTGGCACTGTTTGGCTTAACCACCCGCATTGATCCGCTGGCTCTTTGTGTATGTGTGTTGGAGTTTCTCGAGAATCGAGTTAAATTTGACAAGGCCATCTGCTTCGAGACATCCTCCAATAATGATTCAACTGTTGAATACTCCACTGCATTCCTGCCCCAATTCCCCGAGTTCATCGTCAAGGTGTTCATCTTGCTTTGCGTGTGAGGATAATGTGTCTATGTTGAGAGATGGGAATAGCAGAGCAAATCAAGATGAATTTGGAAGGGAAGCTATACATATAGATATACAACATGGCGGGAGAAAAGCTAGAAGTAGGGATATGAGAGAAGGGATAGAAATGGATCTTCACCATGTCGAAGCTAGACTCCCAGACATAGACAACCGAGAGGACAAATATGAACGGTACCTTGTAAATGACTTATTTAACTTCCGGTATGTCGTCTGTGTCATCTGGCTGTTGGTGGATCAGCCAACGGATGAGCCAGGATTGTTAGGCGTGGGTGGTGTCTGGTTTGACCAGGTCTGAGCTTTTCTTCTGGGGAGGGAGCGGGCATGTTGGCTGTCGAAGTCAAAATATGGTGGAGCCCTAGCCTGCAAGCAGCTGCAACATGCACAGTTCGAGGCCAAGCGGCTCCGACAGGCTTCAAAATGGCATCCCGCGGCTGGCTACGTATGAAGGCGCACAATGCGGTGTGTGAGTGTGTGAGTGAGTAAGTGTGGAGTGAGGAAGGGGAGCTAGGGAGGGGGGCTTACTAGTGTAAAAGCTGGATTTGGATTGGTATTGGCGTTGGATGTTGTGTTTGGTTTGGTGTGGCAACTTTTGGCTGCACACCACGCTCGTGAGGAAGGGAAAAGGATAGTCGTCAGGGTACCAGGTAAGCAGGGGGAGAGGCTGACGGTTGTAGCAAAGCCACTGGCACTTTGCGTGGTACATTGCTGGCACACGAAGGCGCCCTGAAAAGCGGTCAGATTATTCTGCCTCGAAACAAATGAGAAATGTCGAGGGGTGTGAGTAGTGGAGCAGCAGCCGAGAATGAATAACCTGCATCGCATTAGGGGGCTTGACTGGTCAGAAGGGGAAAAGGGGGTGTGTCATAGAGGCGCTGGCGTGTGATTATCGTCCCACTGGGCCCCGGCTTTATTGGCAAGTTATGTCTTGAGACTTTGGAGGATCTACTTTCCGTAGTCTTTGACCCCCTCGTTAGCCTAGGCCAATCAGGGGCCGATGGTCAGCCGGAAAAAGGGACAAGAGGAGAGCGAGAACAGGCGAGGGGTTTACATTCGTAGATATTTTGTGCCGAAGGGGCTTGCAGCTGTGTTTGTAGGCGTAAACAGGCCTCTTCCTTTTGATGCACATGTGTTGGGGTCACCGTCATGTAAAAATCACCGCACACTCACATTCGTAGCAGCCAAGGAGACTTCGAGATCAAGTTCGTGGTCGTGGATTCGGATCAGCCCCTGCTATCCTAAGCTGGCAGAATTCCCGACCGCATTCCCGCATCGCATTCCCACCATCCCACCGTCCAGTTCAAGGGGTTTGGAGGTGGTTTTTTGAGCGACGAGCCCCCCTCACGACTCCGTAAGCGCCAGGTTATTGATTGGCACTCAGTCTCGGTCTCCAAAGAAAGTCTTCAAGCCCGCCCGCGCGCGTGGATCACGGATCATCAAGGAGTCTCGCTTGCGGGAGACAACGACGAGTCTCAGACGACGAGGAAACCCATCTTTTGCTGCCGCCTGCTTGTGCCACCGCGACATGACGCCTGTTCCTCCTGGGATGCAGAAACCATTACTGTAATACACCCACAAAAAGAACCCACGACTCGGTGATCCCTTAACTTCCGTCCACACAAAAGGGTTCAGCGCATCTCAGATCCTTTATTAATTTATAATTGGATCCTGATAAGCGGGAAAGACTTTGGGAATTGCATTGGAATTGCCCGCACTGGAAAGTTCTTGGTTACCGTCATCTCTAAAGGCAATATCCATGAATTGAAATGTCTGGCATTATTCCATTGGCGGCTGGTGCTGATGTAGCACATTATTCGTCCGTACCTCCCGTACTTAGCGGTTGGTCCATCACAGCCGGAGTAAGTAGCCTCCTTCCTGGCCTGTCACAAATGCACTGTAAAAATTGATCAGAACAGGCCTAGAAATTAAAGCTGGGTCTCAAAGCACCTGGACAGTTCTCGTTGATATTCATGCTTCGGTGATGATCCGTTAAAAGTCCATGTCACCACACAAGAGGGGAGCAAATGCAATGTCAAGGAGGTACGAGTACGGAGGTTTCGCTGTCACACTGCCAAATGAAGCCGTCGAGATTGCCGGTTGTTTGTGGCAAGAACGCCAAAAGAGGCCTTCGCCCTGTGCTGGGCAGCAATCCTGTCACGACTGACGACTCAAAGAGGTAAATCGATAATAGCAGTAGGTTGATACGTAAGTTCAAAATCCATTGCGAAATGGAGGCAACAAACGACCAGCCACGACCACAGAAATCAACATTTGAGCTTTCCGTATGGTGTTGCTTGCCGCTGTCCATTCTTGTCTGAAATGTTTGGACCCTCGCCTGCTGTGGCGCAATTTATACACGGGACCTGTTGATGGAAGAAGGTAGATGGAAACGTTTTGCATCCTAGACTTCAAAATGCCCTGAGGCGTTTGTTTAGAGCGCGGGCCATACGATCCTGGGAAAAGTATCGAAGCCCTTGTCACCTTGGGCTAAGCTTCGTCGCGGAGGCGTGGTCCCAAAATGGAGAGGGAGGGCATGGACAGTGGCTACAAGGGTCTGCTGCTCCCCGCCGCCCAGGTTTATCACAGAGGGACTCCGTACCCTGCAGCGCAGCCAGGCTTGGGCCAGAATCCTTGCTGCAGTGCATGGCATGGCAGCAAACATCGACATCGACATCGGGACCAAACGAGCAACGAAGGCAGAGATGACCCTTCCGCTCCGCTACTCTACTTTACCACAAACTTCGAGTCATACAGTGCGAGTCTGCTTCGTCCAACATTGCAAAGGCGGCAAAGGATGGCGAAACCCCGATGAAGGATGCTTCGGGCGAGGGAGAGAACGAAGACAGTGACGAGACATACTTATCTCTGAGTGCATACAGTAGAAGTAAAAAGTGGCCCTGCCTCCCTGTCAACTTCAAAGCACCTTTGTGCGGCACTTCTCTCCTGCGTAGTGACAAAGTATGAAGAAGTCTTAAGTGATACTCCTTTGCTTCGGACCTCGAAACGATGTCCAATCCACCCCTGGCAATATCTGGAGAGTGGCAAATTCAATAATTGGATCAAACCATCTGATCTGGAAGCTTTCACCGGCTCGTCCATCACGGCAGCTTCACCCCACACTCTGAGTATCCCTGTGCATCTCCAAAGTCCCTGGGAAACAATCTGGGCATGGGTCTTGCCTGAGACAAAGGGGGGGCGAGTTGAACGGAACGGAGTTAGCGAACTTTGGAAGCTGAGGAATGCCTTCCTCCGTGCTCAAATTTACATTTAGTACCCAATTTAGCTCCAAAGCCTGGCTGAGCAGAAACCAAGGTAAATGAGCGTTGACTTGAAGAACCTTAGGGCGTGACTGTCTTGAGTGATGACCTACCCGAAATTTAATCGTAATCCTGATGAGATGAACAAACGCAACAAAAACTGCGCATGCTGCTGACCCATCGTTGTCCAGCGTGGCAGCCTCGGCCCTAGTCCTTCGCGAGGAAAGACTCGGGGAGTGGTGTTAAATAATGTCGATCATATTGCCCTTGTCTATAGGGTCGATTTTATGCGCTCGTTTCCAAAATCCAAATGACGGAGTGTATTCCCAAGTCCCTGTTATCCGGTCTAGCATATGAGAGCCGTCTTCCATGGCCAATCATACGTATGACTTCTCGCATAATATCCGAGAGCTGGGTCTCACAACTTCACAGGGCAGTGCAAGGGTTCCTAAGATTTGAACGTTTTCACCTTATGAAAACGTCTGATCGTTGCTGTGCGGGGGTCTTCAGGTGTCACTTTTGAAAAGCTTCCGGAAGACTAAAAAGCGTCGTGGCCCCAAATTGATACCAGATTGGGACAAGCGTTGGCCCTTGACAAAACCACTCTGTATTTTGTGCCACATCCCACGTTGCAGGGTGGACGTCGTGTTCTGGAAGTTCGTTTTCCTCCTTAAGCGGGGCGGGTCGACGAAGGTGGCACAGACGCCAACCTTCTCCCTGGAAACATCAAGTCTTCAGCCTGAATGGTTCGGCAAGATATAGGGGTCCCATACTTGGAAGAAGCAGCAATGCAAGTGACCGCGTGGTGTGGTGCTTCTTTTGCTCAACAAATGTTGCTGCATCCATGGCCCGATTGGGTAATTGATGTTGGGTCGTATCTGACGTCTGACCGCTTAATAAAGTCCGCGCCCAAGCTCGGCTCACAAACCTTTGCCTCTCCATTGGACAACATATCAATGTTGGAGAAACTCGAATGATTTTGCAAGGGCGCAATTCGCGATTCGTAATTTAGACGGCCTCAAAGTTGCTTCTGGTGTTGGACGAAAGAGATCATAGATGATGTGCATGGTTCCATTGGCGGCACGGCTCCGGCGCAAGGACCGCTTGTATTCCCATTGCCAGTTAAAAGCTGGTAAGCTACAAGTAAAGCCATTGAGCGTCCAGTGTGGCGCCCTCTGTTGTCCGCGGCGTAAGATTTCGGTGTCTTGCCGGCAGGAAATCTTGAAACTCTTAAAATGATATTACTCCATACATCCTTATCCTTATCCATATCCTCCTCGATGGTTGCACTCGGCTATCAATCCAGCACCGTTGCAGAATGCAGGCAGAATCCCCTATTCCGGGGCCTCATCCTTCTGCAGAGCGAATTGACACTACAAAGT
>LLCD01000974.1:0-13471 GCA_001414355.1 Hymenoscyphus salicellus
GCAAACGCCATCATGCAATACCACCCAGGTATCATCATCATCATCAAAATCCCCGTGAGCGTCATATCAATCACTGCAAACTGTGTGGGTGGTATGAAAAATAATGGGTAATTTAAAACGAGCAACTGTACAGCAAAGGCCAGAGATGGGTATCATGAAAAGGAAATAGCCTTTAACGCCCTAAGCAAATGCAAACTCTGCACTATGGTTCGGTTCCACCACGCTTTGAAAACAAATGAGAAAGCAAAAAAAGGAAAAACAAATGAAAAGACCAGAGAAATCCGCCGTCCCAGCAAATGGAGAAGGCCATCTAGCGTCGTGGTCCCCGAGACGATTTAGGTGAGTCGATTTTGTTGTGCGAACCCGATGGAGTTCTGGATGACTGTGATGAAGACGTCTTACCGGGTGAACCATAGGGTGCTCTGGTGCCCGACTGAGACGAATTTGGAGTTCTGTCGTTTGAGCCAGAGGGTGTTCTCGTGACCGACTGTGACGAAGATGCAGCTCTCTGTTCAGAGGGGGTGCGAGAGAATTGATTTAGAGTTCTGTTGGGTGGGCCGGTGGGTGTTCTCTGTGATGAAAATGCAGCTCTGTTCTCAGAGGGAGGGCGAACGAATTGATTTGGAGACGAACGAGGGGGAGCTGAGCTGTTCGCCAGTTGATCCGTTGCCCAAATTGACAAGGTAGACGACGAATTATTGCGAAAACGACGCACATCACTTTGCGGATGTTTCCTCTGAACGCCGTCCATTGACGGCCCACGAGAATGTTTGTGGCTCTGGTTGGGCCCCGTTACCGGATTTCTCAACGAAGGTCCTGGTCTCTTGCTCATTGCAGCGTACATTGGGGTCTAAATATAATATTAGTGAGTGATAGTTGGGTTAAATATTTGTTTGATGTAGTTGATAGGATTTCTGAAAGGTGACGCGGGTGCGCTTGAACCTGGACTAGAAGTATCAATCGGAGGAGTCGATTGAGAGGGGGTGAGAGAAGTATTGTCTTGATCTGAGATAGGGTCTCCAGCAAACACAAGAGGCGTTGTCTCATCGTTTTGTTCATTTTGTAGGATAGCATCGCCAATTCTATTGTTTTCACCTTGAGAAAAAGGCTTAGAAAAGGCGAGCAGGGCTTTCCTACCGTCGATATCACTCGAACTTCTACTATGAAGCCTAGGCCGGGGGAGTTTCTTAGGCTCCACTGATCGGGATCGAACACTTGTCGATGTTTGACCTTGTGATACAATATCCGCATCGCTTGACGGCTGAGATTTGTCTTCAAGAGGCGCAACTAAGAACTTTGGGAAATGTGGCACAATGCATACGTTTTTGATGTCCTCCTGGCTCGCTCTGGGTTTTCCCTTAGCACCATGTGTCATGCTTTTAGAACTCGGCGTCTGAGTTGATGGCTTGCGAAGCGATGATGTTGAATCTGGTGTTTCCGAACGATCAGAACGAACAGGTTGTGTATTTAAACCAAGAATTGGAGAAAGACCGCGTGACTTGGTTGATGCACCCTTTGAAGTGGGTTTTCTTATTGGGGTATATGCCAATTCATCGGACGATGGACTTTCGGCTGGCTGTGTTGCATTAGTACGAACAGCGTCTTCAACATCTGTTGGCAGTGGCGACGGGGATCTGTAAGGAGAGCTGTGTTGCTCCTTTTGTGGTGGCACTATACGAGTCTCCTTTTTCTCGGAGCCTTTTGGGGTTGTGGTATGTGAAGCTGCATTGGGGTTCATTCGGGGGATCGATGGAGCACTTCTAGCCACTTCGGGACTTGCAAAACTGCGAGGTTGAGTAGATTCTCCAGAACCAGCCATCTTGGCAGAAGGTGCCATTTGTGCTATCCTCGGTCTGGTATGCATAGAAGGTGACGATCGTTGACGTTGTTGAGATTCAGCCTGGACTTGCGCTTGAGGTCCCTGCGGCCTCTGCGCGGTCGGTTGTTTAGTTTGTATTCGAGGTGGCGATCGTTGAGGTTCTTGAGATTGAGCCTGGTCTCCAGTTCGGGGGACGGCAGGTAATGGAATGGCATGTGCCAACCGGGTCTGCTTACTTAGCCATGCTTCAGGGTCAGTTTTCTTAAGCTCATCGTCACTATTCTCTGTTGGAGCTTGCGTGGCTGATTGATTAGCCGCCATGTTAGGCTTTGTCTCACGACGTCGAGCTTGCGAAGGTGACTTTTGATTGAGCTGTAAATTGGATGGTGATGGGCGGGGCTGAGAAGCTCCAGGTGGGCACCTTTGGTTGAGCACAAAACCAGGCGGAAGTGGGGGGCGACGAGTTTGAGGAACTGCAGCTGGCTGAACAGGCGCTCGGTTGGTAGATGAAGGTTGCTGAGGACGAGCTTGGGAAACTACATTCCGCTGGATAGGTGCTTGATTTACCTGTAAATGAGGTGAGGGTTGTTGAGGACGAGCTTGAGCTGGCTGGGCAGCCTGTGCCAGTCGAGCTTGCCATGCTTGTGGGTTAAATCTCTTAAGTTGCTCATCACTGAGCATTTGCTTTACCTCATTCTCTTCCTCTGCGGTCAACTTGTCTTGGTCGTCGAGTTCAAATGTATCGGTCTTCACAATGGAATGTACGAGACCAGCTGTATTTTTGGATGTCAAGACTCTGTCCAGAACCTTAGGATCCAGACCCAGAAACTGAGAAAGATCCTCCTGAGATAATATTAGTTGAATCCGTCGGCAGCCGGTTCAGCTAAACGAGAAGAGCTTGCAAAGAAATGACTTACCTGTAGTACCTCTCGTGGCTCAAAGAGGAAGTCTCCAATCTTCTTACTCGCGTATGCTAACGGGGTCTTCTTGTCAATAACTCGTGAGGCAAGTTGAGTTTTGAAAATAGTCTTGTTGTGAACCGTATCCTCAAAGGTTCCACCGACAATAAATCGGTAAACGAATGTTTCCTTGAGTTGGCCAATCCGATAAGCTCGACCTACAGCCTGTTCCTCTTGTATTGGGTTGAATTTAAAGTCGAAAATCACGACACGATTAGCCCCTGGGAGGTTTAGTCCTAGACCACCTGCAGTAGTAGATATTAGGTAGAGTTCGGTATTGTCCGTGTTGAACTCTTTTGCAGAAACTTGTCGTTTTGCCATCGTGGACTTCCCATCCAGCCGTTTGTATACTCTACCCTGATTTTTGCAAATTTTCTCCAGGAAGTCAAGAGTAATTATCGATTGCGAGAATACCAGGACCTTGTCATTGGCAGCTTTAGAAGCATCAAGAATTTCGCAAAGAATCTTTGTCTTACTCGATAACTCAATTGCATTGATATCGGTCACTGTCTGAAACAAATTCATTTCGTCGTCAATGAGCTGTTGGGAGGCTCCAACTTTCCATAGATCAGCTATTTGTAGTATGGTTAGCCTTGACACTTGTATAAGTAAGAGAGAAAATCCAGAAGAGATTTACAAACCATTATCGACATCGCGTAGCTCATCATCGACTTCGGTAGCTTCATTAGATCCTGCTAAGTCATTTGAAGAAACAAGGACTTTTTTAGCATCCTCTTTTCTTTCATTGAGTTTTGTTTTGAAGCATGCAGGGTGATTGCATAAAAGGCTAAGAATCGCTAGCCAGTGCCATACCGTAGCGTGGGTAATATCTCCATCTTTCGTTCGGGCGTGGCCTGATTGCGATAACATCGACTTGACATAAATAGAATATGCCTTGCTTTGCAAATCGGTTGGAGGAAATATGATGACAAACTCCTTCTTAGCAGGCAAGCTATCTCGGAGAACGCTCATTTCCTTTCGGTGGACTTTCGGGGCGATATCCTCCTTCAAAACACCGAGCATTTTCAAACTCCGCCGACGTTCAGATGAAGAGCTGTCTTTCCAAAGGCCTTCATGAATAGGTATAGCGTACTTTTGTCGAAATTCCTTGAGAGGGCCCAAGTAGTTGGGGCTTATAAATTCTATCATGGCATGATACTCTTCGATGCTGTTCGCCAGAGGGCTGCCAGTAAGAGCAATACGACTCTTCGACGCAAATTGAACAGCCGCCATGTTTAATTTGGACTTCTCGTTTTTCAGTTTGTGGGCCTCATCTGCGATGATTATGCTGGGGAAATTCAGAATCAGCTTAGAAATTCGAGTAGCTTCCTCTGTTGGCGAGGCAGCCTTCCCGTTTTCAATGAAGCCGCGAAACATTTCGTAGCCCATGATCAAAACTCCACCATTCAGATGCCAATCTTCAATTTCTAGTTCACGATGGGACGCGGAAAGACTGCTGCTGATCTTGACTAGTCGTCCAAGGAGGCCTTCCGGAGCCCAAAGGAGAAACTCATCGAGCCAATTGTCGATCAGGGTTGGAGGACAGAGTACAAGGGTTCGTGAATCTCGAAGTCTTTCGGGAATTTGGGAGACTACGGTAGGATCATCAGATGCCGAGGCTTCAGCAATTGCAACTAGAAGAGTGATACTATAATAATTAGCTTTGATCAAAATTTGAATACAATGATCAGAAGCTCTTACACCTGCATTGTCTTCCCAAGACCCATCGTGTGAGCGAGAAGACATCCTTGCATGGAATTTTCATCTCCAACGACTTGATTGAACATGAACCTGACGCCTTCGATTTGATGATTTTTGATAAGCGAGGCGATATTGGGATGCACATATATGAAACCTTGTTCCTCAGTCTTTGCGTCATCTAGAACATGAAGAGTTAGTTTTGAATCATTTCCAAGACAGGAAGGAAGTATCGAAATCTCCATCCATTGACTTACTGATGATTATTTTACCACTTGCTTCATCTCCTGCTTGGCCTGACGATGCGAGTTTAGCTTGGAGCTCTGCGCGACGGGTGGCTTGCTCCGCCAATCTTTGACGGTCCTGTTCTCGCTTCTTACGAGCACTTTCGTCCTCGACTAGCTTCTTCTTTTTGGTTGGAGACTCGTCGGCTGTCTTTTCATCATCTTCGCTTGTACTATAAAGGTTAGCATTAGGCTAGGTAAGCGAGGAGCATAACGTACGTAGCAACAGGCTCTCGTCGTCGACGTCTAACGGCGGAACGTGGTTCTCCATCTTCGTCGTCGTCGTAGGTGTGCACTCTCTTTCTCTTTCGGGTGGGTTGGCGAGATAAAGTTATTTGGTTTTGGTCTAACAAGAACCCCAGGATTGAGTGGCAAAGGGAGTAGAATGGACCCAGGTGGACCGATCTATGCTTTCGGAACTTTGCAAAAGAGCTACCCGAGAAGGAGTCCGAATAGGGATAGTGTTTGCCGTCGATGTAAATTTCGAAAAGCCACATAACAGTCCTGATCTCGGATCTTCCAATAGAAAGAACGCTACCTCTACCCTTTTCCAACGAATCTATGGCTCGAGACATTGATGTCCAAATTTCGTGCACTTTTTTGCGTGAGATAATCCGGTATACGCGAACGCGTCGATCTTCGCGCATGCTTTGAAAAATTGTTCTCAGCAGGACTTCGATTCCCTTGCCATCTAGTTTATCAAATTCAGCCTTTGTAATTGAATGAAGGTCGGCGTGTGGGTTTAAAGGACTTGGACTTGGTGGCGCAGTATCTCCATCGGAAATTTTGATAGGACTGCCTTGGTTGCCCTTTTCCGGTGTGATGATGTTGATGAATTTTTGTTTTCCATCCTCATCAGACGAAGTCATGTTAGATAAATCAATAAAATTCTGGTGCGGTGCCGATGGGGTTTTTATGATAGGCGGGGGATCATTTTTCAAGCGCTTCGTGGGAGTTGTCTGAGGACTTCGAGCACTTTCGGGGCTGTGGTTTGCTGAAGGGGAGATGGAAATACTTGCAGATCCTCCTGGGTTCTTTGGGGTAATCTTCAATCTGATCTTTCTTGTCGACGAGGCTGGTGAGTCTGATGAGGATGGTGAGACTGGATTTACTGGCAAGACTTCAGAAATACTATCATCAGATGCCACATATTCATCATCACTTCCTTCGCCATCTGCGGGATTAAGCTCGTGCTGAAACCCTTCTTCAGTTGATAGATCTTCTTCAATAAAGTTTCCCATATCATCGTCATCTGAGCTCGAACCATCCGATTCGCTAAACAGGTCCTCTCCTTCGATTCCATCACTTTGCGTTGGAGGGGTCTCAGGTGAATTCGATACACGCAGTAAGATAACTTGTTTCGGCTTGTCGGGGCATTGTTTGGCCTTGAGAAGTTTGATTGTCCATTGCATCTCTTCACGAGTATGCACACTCGGCGCCAAGTTACCCATATGATTCAGTACCTGTTTTTTGCTGGTGAAATACATATTGAGAATTTCGTTTCGCAAATCATTGATTAGGCGAAGAGAGTTATCGAGTTCGGATTGTGCAGCTGATATATCTTGTTTCTTCGACTTACTTTGGCGAGACTTTTGCCACACAGTGAAACCCTTACGTTCTAAATTTGGCAATTTTTTCGCCTTCCATATAAGTGCAAGTTCCGAAATGCCTTCGTCAATAGCTGTATTGATTTCGTCAATGCTTAGGACTTGTCTCGTTGACTTTCTCAATGGTCCCTCCAACTTTTCGCCTCGTTCTGCTTCCATTTCTCGCCAAGTTTCTTCATCCATTTCATTGTCAGAATCGGATTCCCCAAATACAGGCAGGATTTCATCGCCACCCTCCAAATGATTATATTTCTCCAAACAAGATGGATCAAACTCGGCTTGAGATCCAATACCGGTCAGCATATCAGGGCCGGGGAGGCTGAAGTTCATAGATCTCTCCTGGCCAAGGGTCCTCCCAAAGACCACCGGCAAAGGCGTGTTAGGATCAACTTCTGGCCAGGACGAAGAAATTTCTTCGCGGCTAGCTATATAATTGCCCTCGGAGTTTGATTGAAATAAAGTAAAATGTTGCTTCTCAAATTTCGATTTGAACATCGCAGAATATGGGATGACTGCACCAAATTCTTTTCCCTCTCGAATGAAGTAACGAGGCTCAGAGCGTAGAAAACCTTTCATAGCACGGTTAACATAGCGGCAGCGTCCAGTAGGAAGAGCTTTTGAGGCAATTGAAAATCCTTCTCCAAAATCACCACAGGCTGGAAGTTCCTCTGAGACAGCAGTACCCGCATAGAAAAGATCATCGAGAGGTAACTTTTGCTTTCCCAGATAAGCTACAGCATTGACGATGGTTCGGCCTTTTGGAGGGGCTTGGGTGGAGGAAGGCAGTTGCTTGACTTCGAGGGTAGGATCTACTTGACTGCTGCTGTTGGCCATGGAAACCTCTGGGCGGGATTCATTGATTGGAACCAGGCGCTTTCTACCGAAACTGTCCACAAATACTTTGCTTAGTACGGGCACATCCTGTATTGGGGCCTCCTCGATGACCGGTGGTGGGGTACGAGCAATGCCATCAGTCATCTCCGCGGCATTGTTTTGTTTTGAAGTTGGATCGGCCTGTGGAGTAATGAGAATCGGTGCCATGCGCTTTCTCTTCTTGCCATTGACTTCAACGACAGCAACAACTCCAGGAGCTGCAGAAGTAAGAGGAACTGCAGCAGTGACAGGTGGTTCATGTTCTGGCTCCTCGAAAAGCGCCTCCTGGTCTCCGTCATGAAAATCTTCGTCAAGCTTTCGCCGCTTGTTTTCAGGAGTATCGGATGGTGTAATATAACTTGGGGGTTGGGTGAGTAGAGCGGGGTGTGGGCATGCAATTCCTTGTGCAATTGGTTGGTGTACAAACCCATGTGGAGAATGTATAACGTTGCCATTTGCAGCATATGAGACTAGGCTTGGAGCCATCTGTTTCTGAGTCTGTGCTTGATACTTTGGACTGCGAAGCCGAAGTTCCCTAATTGCGTGGTGCAAGAAGGATCTACGACCTAGGACCTTGATCCCAAAATCTTGTCTCATTACTTCATCAGTAACATCGTTGATAAACACCCCACCGGAGACCTCTTGCTCCCGAAGCGTCTTCTCGAGCGTAGCTGGGTCTGGCCGTGAACCATGTGTCGGCAATTCCCATGATGGCTCGTTTCCGCAGAGCTCCTGGACGACTCGGTCAATAGACCAGTCGCTTGGATCATACGCCGTGTCCATTTTTGGGATGTGTGCCACGATGGCGCATAGTATGGCGGGGTCGTCGTTGACAGGTATTTGGTCGAGCCAACGTGGGATCGAATGGCCTCGAGCTGCAAGGCGAAAGTTAGTCATATTAACGAGACCTAACCTCGTGCGCATTGACGTTGAGGTTGAGGCGGTGAAGTGAAGGTCAGGTTCAAGAAAGATTGAAGATTGGGGGAGCGCAGAGAAGCGCAAAGAGATATATCTTGAAGAGTGCTTGCTTACTTCAAGTCGACCTCTGACCAACTATTTTTTGTAGTCAAAGGTTCGTGAGCAAGATAAAGTCTGGTTCGGTGGTCAAGATCGTCGATTCAAGGTGGTGATGGTGAGCTTGAGGATCTGAGGTGGTAAGGCCGTTCGTCGCGAGGTTGACTTGGTGAATTCGGGATCCTGAGGCCGAGATGGGAAGTTGAGGAATTAGATACAATTAGAAGGGGAGATGGAAACAGGCAAGGAGAATCGTAGGGATCGTCAAAAGAGAGTACTGAGAGGGAATCGTGGTAGAAGGATTGAGGTTGAAGATCCGTTTCGTCGTCAAGAAGAGAGAGTTTCCATGTCGTTGACGGTGGCCGTGGCATACCGTAACCAAAAGTTAACGCGGGAGCTTCGCGGAAGAAAGGCGCGTCTCTGAATGACCTATGCGCTCGCATGTGAATGGATATTATTGGTGGTTACTCCGTTCCGTTCCCACTTTAATTCTTCAATCCTTATCGATAAGACAAGAAATAACGTGGCTGTGGCTGTTTGTGGCGTTGAGGGGTCTCGCTATGGTCTCAGTGTCAAACCAACCGCGGGGTTGCCTCTTACAAATCCTCGACGGCTACTTTTGGAAAGTCTCCAATTTAAATTTGACGTCTCCTACCTCTCTCATTATCTCCTACTCGAGCACCCTCTGAATAGCTTCATCTTCCCCAGAAGTGGCAACCGTCAAGAAAGACCCCATTTTTCGTTGGCAACATCGCTCTTCATCGCTTCCAAATTTTCTTCATCCTCCCACACCCTTTCCACACCATACCTATACAAAGTCAGCATGGCTCCCAGCAGAGCTTCAGACCTTCCATACCCTCCCGAATTATCGACTGCAGAGTCTGAGCAGCTGGTTTCCACCATCAAGGACTGGTCAATTGCTCATGGTCTCACAGTCCGTCCACCCCCAACTTTGGTCTCATCCACAATCGACCCTCATGTGATTCTGGCAACCACGGCACCCGTTACTTTATTTCCAAGTCCTTTTCCGCGTATATGTTTCGAGCAAGCCAAGTCCATCCAGAAAGCTTATAATCAATTGTATGCTTCAATTGCCCAAGACGAGGATTTCCTCCGTGATATTGTCCAAGAGTATGTCGCCTATATTGCTTTTTTCCTTTACGTTTCCTTGCCCCCATTCTTACAACTGCTACATGCAGAACAACTCAAGGGATTGGACTAATCAAACCAGAATTCTTCAAGTGGATGAATTCATCGCTGAGCTATGGCAAGTTCATCTGAAAGTCAAGGAAGAAGGATATGTCCAGGTTTGTTCATACTTCAAGTGTGTCGAAGGCTTTCTTTGACAATAATATAGAATCTTTCTCTGGGCCTCTTTAGATCCGATTACATGGTTCACCAGAGTACCGAGAACGAGCAACCCGGTATCAAACAGGTCGAATTCAACACCATTGCATCCTCTTTTGGTGGGTTATCATCACAAACCTCAAAGCTGCATAAGTAAGCCCGGCTAAAAAAATACACCCCCTTTTCTTCGTTTTAACCACCCGACTGATCAATTTCAGATATCTCTCTTCGGTTGATTATCCTCTACTTGATAACCCTATATCTCCTCAAGAAATAGACTTACCCAACAATGAAAGCACAAAGTCATTAGCAGCGGGAATAAAAGCAGCATTCGAAGCCTACAAGAAAACCAAAACCATCCACAACTGTTGCGTAGTTTTCGTAGTTCAAGATACAGAAAGGAACATCTTCGACCAAAGACACCTCGAATACCAAATCCAACAAACAACCCACTCCATCCCCGTCTTCCGCGTCCCATACTCCAAAATCCTCACCCAAACATCCATAGCCTCCACGCCCCTCCGTCAACTCCTCTACACCCCACCTCACAAACCCTCAAAGATTTTCGAAGTAGCAGTCGTCTATTTCCGCGCCGGCTACGGTCCCTCCGACTACCCCGATCCTACAGCCTGGCAAGCACGACTCCAAATCGAGCGCTCAAACGCCATCAAATGTCCTAGCATCCTTATCCAACTCGCGGGCGCTAAGAAAGTCCAACAAGTCCTCGCAACTCCTACCGACTCTTCCTCCCCCTCGATCCTCTCTAAATTCATGAGCACTTCAACTTCCGCAGAAATCGAAGCTTTGTCGAACACATTCACAGCCATCTTCCCCCTCGACGACTCCCCATCCGGTCTCGCAGCGCGAAAACTTGCTCTCGATCCCGAAGCTTGTAAATCGTACGTTCTCAAACCTCAACGTGAGGGAGGCGGGAACAACATCTACCGCTCCGCTATTCCTCCTTTCCTCAAGTCCCTTCCGGAATCTCATTGGAAATCCTTTATCCTTATGGAAATTATTGCTCCTCCGCCTGTGCATAATTATATATTGCGACAAGGGGTTGTGGAGAAGGGGGGTGTGATTTGTGAGTTGGGGGTTTATGGGACATGTCTATGGGATCAAGTTAAGGGAAGCATTTTGTGGAATGAGGAGGCGGGGTATCTGTTGAGGACTAAGGGGGATAAGAGTGAGGAGGGGGGTGTGGCTGCCGGGTTTGGGAGTATGGATAGTGTGAGGCTTGTTTAGAAGGTGGAAGTGAGATTGCATTGCTGTACTTCGTGGGCTGAGAGGAATTATACCTATCAATCATAGATATCAACACCCTTGAGGACAAACCCAAATCCTTCTCCGGATCCATGAAAATATTCCTATCATTGTCAAAATTGAATTGTCTGTCGAAGTGCCCAATATCTTCGACGTCACTCGTTCATTTTGAACACCTCATTGGGAGTCAAGCAAGCTTCCCCCACTACTCCCCTCAGTGAAAAGCACAAACTCTCTTCCCATTCAATTCTCCCGAAAACCCCGCGCTCTCATCTCCGCTTTCCCAACCCCTTCCGCCCCTTCCACGTCTCGGAACCGCTAGGGAACCGCGGGGATATCGAGACATGGCAGACATTAGGGGATGCCTTTATTTGGGGTTTCTGAAAAAAAAAGCATGGAGAGAGAAAATTCGTTCATTCTCCATGACGAGTGGGGTAAATGTATTTTTCCCGAGGGAAAGAGGGAAGAGAAATCAAATGTCGGCATTTTTGGGACTGTGAAGTTGCGTGAGAGACTTGAGTTATTTTGACATGCTGCTGTCTCTCAAACCTAATTAGAGATTACCCAGTCTCTCACTTACCATTAAAAGAAAGAAAACCGTGAAGGACAACCAAATCCGTTTGATAAAATGCTACCTGAAATTGGCGATGTTTGACTCAAAACTTAAAGTGGCTCTGAGAGAGAAAATATCGTGCTCTACATTGGGGGCCGAAACCCAAAGTCGCGGTGAACTTCCTCCGTATAAATAAGCCAACGAGGGACGGGTAACCTGAGTGCACAATTTGAGGGCAAAAATTTAGGGTTGTGGGTAAGCTGTTGGGTAGATGTAAGCTGGAAGATGCGAGAATGAGTAAGCGATTGAGTGAAAGTAAGCTGTTGAATGTGAGTGAGCCATTGAATGCGAGTAAGCTGTTGGGTACAAGTGAGCCATTGGTTAAGAGTGAGTTGTTGGATAGAAGTGAGCTTTTAAGTTAAAGTAAGCTATTAGATGCGATCCCACGATTTAGGCAGTAAGCCACGAGCAAGCCACGAGTAACTCGGTAAATATCGGGGGCCAAATATGAGAGTTGCGAGTGAGCTACCCAAGGACAAGTAAGACAAGGAATTGTAAATAATTGAAGTTTGACTTGTCTTAGGGGATTTTTGAAGAGGGGATTGCAATCAAGGAGAGGTATGCGGCACGTGATATTTTATTGGCTTACTTACTCCGTGGCTCACTCGATGGCTTACTTACTGGCTTACTGAAGAATAGCTAGACTACGGAGTGATAAAAGTAGTAACGCCAACGTAAATCAGTTGAAGAACTCTCTGGGGAGTACTTGTCGTTTGGAGAAACTCGTTCAGTCAGTTATAACAAGCAGAGAGGCTCTTCATTTTCGTGGTGGGTTTCGACCCCGCGATATTCGACCGACGGCACTACTTCAAAGATGTCTACTTTTGTAACCACTAGACCAAATCACTGTTACTTCGTGAAATCCTCAGAATAGAACTAGATCTGAATGCGCAACCAAAACTTAGGTGTTTCTGACTGGTGGTTGTAGAGCAAGTAATTTTTTTGCATGGTTGGGCCATCTTGCTTGCCGAGAACAACGTGTAGTCATTCCTAGGTAGCCCACGAGTACCTCTTATTCTCGGGTAATCTGTCAACAGAACACTAGTTTTCGCGCGAAAAAGACAACACGTCTCGTGGGTTACCTAGGAAATGTTCAAACTGTCTATGTACCATCAATAATAAACATTTCGTTCATAGGCAGCTCGGGAATTGAAATTTGTAAATAGCTGCGATTTTCGTCGTCAAATAAGCTATTCCCGGGTTACCTGGAAATGGTAAAGATTTCTCCAGTCATGGTTTGCTTGAAATTGGCAAGAATATTGTTTGTAGGTAACCTGCCAATTGCTGATGATGAAATTTTGGGGCAATTAGTAGGTTTCCTATAGCACCCAATCAACTATGCCACCTACAAGATCCTTAATACTCAGACAACTCTAATGTCACGAATTACGGGTAAGCATGTGACGAGTAAAGACCAGGCGACGCCCTGACAGGTTAAGCACATCTATAGACTTATAGCAAATGGAGATCGGCTAGAAGCATTAAAGCCATCCAGGGATTTCATTTGGTTAAGAAGGTCACGTGACCTGGATCGTAGGGATCGGAATGATCCACGATCTAGGAGCGAGGATTAATAGGATCTTAAGAGATCCAACCGTTAAAACAAAGAACTTAGGTTCTATATAATACTATTACTTCTACTATTAGATAGAAGCTTTATACTTAACCTTAGTTATTAATCTTATTATCTTATTTAATATCTTTAATATAAGTAATAAGTTTATCTCTAAGTAAACATCTATTATATATTCTTACCTCTTACTATATACTAACCCTTTAAGACTTAGTCACCTTTATTAGATAGTTTAGGTTTCGTTATACTTTAAGTATCTATTTAGAAGTAAGATTACGATTATATCTTCTACCTTGTGAGAAACCAAATAGCAGTGGAGTACGAAGACGTGATAGAACAACCAGTGTTCTATTGCAATACAGAATAATCGATGCCCCTCTCGTGCCTCCGTCGAACCTCTTGGTTATATACATCTGGAAAC
>LLCD01000975.1:0-13469 GCA_001414355.1 Hymenoscyphus salicellus
CCCATTCCCAACTCCGCTAGATTTTCAAGCGATGGTGGGTTGGCGTTGCATGAGTAGGAGTAAGGGTAGAGGACTTGTTGCGAGTAGGAATGGAGATCTAGGAATCCCACGAAGCGGACTCCGTTGTTTTCTGTTTCGTTTTTTGCCCATTCTGCGAGTCTGTGTGCTTCCACAGCTTGGAATGGTTCTTCGCCTGGATAGCTTTCTGAACATGGGTTGCTTTCGGAGGTTGTTCCGGCCCATTCGAAGCCGAATGTTCTATCGAGGTCTAATCCTCGGCAGAATCGTAGACTTGTTTCTTGTCGGTTCTTGCGCCAGAGACGGTCGGTCTCCCAAGTATAGACGTATCCATCTGGGTTTGTGGTAGGTATGAAGACGAAATCAAATTCCTGGAGAAGCTTTGTTCATGATAGAGATTAGACGTGGGAGTGAGCAATTCTGAATGCGAGAATGATAGACTTACGGACAGAGATCCATTCCCGAGCATGCGAACCACCTGAGATTATAATTGTCTTCCTTGGGTTAGGCGAATCTTGTGGAAGATTGGGAGAAACGCCGACTCGCAGGGCGGATATTTCGCGCCCTTCATATGTTGTTCCAATGCTAATCATGCGAACGTGAGTAGTAAACATGGATGCCATTAATCGCATCCATGGTGAAATAACCGAGAGAGGCTGATAATCATTGAAGAATATGTTGTCCACTCCGTCTCTTGTTTTTAATGTTGGGGTAAATGTTCGATCGTGGGAGGAGGAAAGTCGCTTTTCGGCTCGGCTACTCGAGGGGTACGTTTGGTAAATCGAATCTGCTAGGTCTGGCATAAGAGGGGAGTAAGATCTTTGAAGCGACTCCGGTAGTAAACCGAGAAGGGATGGAACCTAGAATATCAATTAACTAAAGTCATGGTATATAAACATATACTTACATCGTCTTTCCTCAACCGGATATCAGCCCAGTTACTAGTAAACTCCCACACATCCAAGAACAGAGTATCCGCCGCCTCAGACAACGCGGATTCCTCATCCGGGGTGGTCAGGTTAAATCGCAGAACCACATCCCCTCCATATTTGGCAAGCAAGGTTGCAGGTAGTTGAGAGTTCGACGGGCGAGAGGCCAAACTTGGCTTGTCGCATCCGGTTTTGGAAGCTTTGGGGGGTATCCGGAATATCTTTTCAATGGCGGTATCCCGAAGCCAGGTTAGCTGGGGAAAGACATTGCGCGTGGGAAAGACACTGCGCAGCTGCTCTTTTGTCGGCTGAGGTTGGGTGGCTGATAATTGAGTGGTGGTGGTGCTCCATGGCAGCGCGAAGGCATTGATTGTAGTACACAGCGATAAGACGAGGACGAGGAAGGAAAGGGAGAAGAAGTATTGGCACTGCGAGAAATCACGCATTTTTCAATAGCGCACTTGTCGCAATGTGCTTGCGATGGGGATGGGAGTTGTGTTCAGCAAGAGAGTGGAGGTACGAAGGTGGGAAAAAGACGATGAGGAGCCAGGCACGCGTGGCTGTCTTCCAGGCTGACGGGTTTTGGTAGCATAGGTAGCAACCTGGTATGGAAAGCCGCATCACGAACTTGTATTTGCTAGACAGAATTAGTTTACTTATTGCGCGCTAGAATACATAGTATCAACGCTAGTGCTTAAAAAAACAAGCCTCACAATATTGAAGACAGCCCTAAATGTGAAGGGACTTATGAGGGAAATGCCGTTCTAGCTCCCAGAAGAGTCGAGTCGTGCTGCAGCGTACCCCATTTAGGCTTGTGTCGCTTAGGATCTAGGCCTATTCCGTCCCAGCAACCCACCTGCCCGCAGTAGACCGACTGTAGACTTGGAAACCAGTTCCAGTCCTCGCGGCATATTGGCCAACTCCTATCAACATCATAGGGGTTATCAGACCACGACGGTTCAGATACACAACACCATACACTTCAATTCGAGATCTTTATTGATTCTCTCTCTCACGTCTTCACGGTCGTTCCCTCGTCACTCGTTTGAACATCTGAGCGTACCAGCGCACTTGGCGCGAAAGACAGGGTTCCTCCCAGCCCTCAATTCAGCCTCCAACTCCGTCTCTCTCAAGAAGAAACCGCATCCCGTCCGTCCCCATCACCAAAGGTGCGATACACCATCGTAAACAATCTCGAACACAACCTCCCAAACCAATGAATTCAATGGACGACATCTAAACATGCCTCTCATGCCAGGCTTACTCCGTCGCCGCGGGCCTCAGAGCGATGCCAATATCCGACGTCACAGCTTTCTCTCTCCCGATGCGCTCATTGCAGAGAACTCGCCGGCATTTGATGGCAGAGCGAGCGAGCAAATCCCCCGAAGACCCTCTGCCGCAGAGTTCCTAGCACCGGAGACCACCCCTTCCCAGCCATCTTCGGTTCGAGCATCTGCGGAAAGTGCACGAGAACAATTGGAGCGGTCAATTTCACCTGGAGTACAGGATGAGACCCCGAAACATCGTCGTTTCTCCATGTTACGATTTCGCCATGCCTCAGATCCTCAACTGTCAGCCAGAGCTCGACTTCACGCTGCTCAGAATACCGACGCTCCTCCCCTCCCACACCGTCAGTCATTAGAACCCCTCACCAGATCTGACATTAAGCTGACAAGAATCCATTTAGCCCCAGAAATTATCACCACTGCCCCCACCATGGATATGAATGTAGCGAAACCTGCGAAGAAGAAATCGAGAGTACGATTACCCGGCCGAACGAAGTCTTCGTTGGATACGTACCCGGAGGAACCATTAAGACCTACCCTTAAAACCGAAAAGAGCGAGAAGAAGGAACGGAGAAAGACCATGTCGGAAAGTGCTGCGTCTGGAAGCAAAAGTAGAGTTACTTTCGATGAACCAACTCGCCCTTCAACACAGACAGCTGGTGGTTCACCGCCCGCGTACGGAGACGATAACAATTCGACTTTGGCTCTACCAGTAACTCGACTATCAGAATCCTCGAGATCCGACGGGAGTTCCGGCGATCATGGTGTATATGCAACCACCACTACAACCACTCATACCGTCCATACCACCACTACATTCTTCCGACTACCTCGTCGAAAGAAGACTCCAGCACCATTATTTGATTTGTCTCATCTTCCTCAAAAGACTAGCAACCCTAAACAGTCGACTTCGTTGTCTAGAGCTTCTGCTAGCTCTTCTCTTCTCCTAGGTAATGAATCACTGGCGGTTAAGCCTTTGCGATCCCCATCTTCTACTGATGATGTTGGAAACCATGCTGGATTTGCGTCTCCACTCCCATCACCTTCCCACAGTGCAATTGCAAAGTCGTCAGCGGCATTCACAGCCACTGGTGTTCCTTCCTTGTTCAGAAAAGAATCGGCGGCATCTTCTATATCTTCCCCAACACGAAATAGGCTTGGACAGCGTGGGAGATCATCTACTCTGAGTTCTCTGCGCAACATGCCCAGTGATGACAACCTGCCAACTCCAACTCTACCAGCATCCGGACGGACCTCGACTTCCACTGGACGAAAGAGCTTTGGTGATCTGTTCGGTCTTTCCGCCCGTCTTCGCCAGAATTCTGAACCACCATTCCCACGCAACTCGGGTCCAGCTACACCTGGCTCGAGCACCTCGAAAAACAACTCTATACAGATTGCAAGAGAACCCACGATTATCTTACCCGAAAGACTGGATGATGACACTCCTGCAAAATATCTAGTACGCCTTGAGGAAGCGGTTAGTAGAGGTGTTGTGGCTAGTGTGTTATCGAAAGGCACCGACCCATTCTCTCAGGCTGTCTTACGAAGCTATATGAGAGGATTTGGATTCTTTGGAGACCCCATGGATATGGCAATCCGAAAGCTCCTCATGGAAGTTGAATTGCCAAAGGAAACACAACAAATCGATAGATGTTTACAGGGCTTTGCGAACCGATATCACGAATGCAACCCTGGGATCTATGCCTCACCAGACCAGGCCTACTTTATTGCATTTTCACTTCTGATTCTCCATACTGACGTCTTCAACAAGAATAACAAGCACAAAATGCAAAAGCCGGATTATTTGAAAAATACCAAAGGCGAGGGTATATTTGACGAGATTCTAGAATGCTTTTATGATAACATTTCTTACACGCCTTTTATTCATGTCGAAGATGACCTTGATATTAATGGCGAGCGAATAATACAACACAAAACCAAAAAGAAGAAGATGTTTCCGCGTGCCACTGCAGACCCAGCGAAACGACCCTCCAAGGAGCCTGTTGACCCATACACTCTCATTATTGATAGCAAGTTGGAAACGTTGAGACCTAATCTCAAGGAAGTCATGCATCTCGAAGAACACTACAGCTATCTCGGGACAGCTCCGAAATTGAATCTTCAAGACTTGCAAAAGACATTCTTCAGGACTGGTGTACTACAAATTGTCTCGGCTCGATCACGACCTGATGCTTTCATGTCTGACAAACCCAACCCAGAAGACGCTCACCCTGGAATTGTTGATATCAAGATAACAAAGGTTGGTCTGCTTTGGCGAAAGGATGCGAAAAAGAAGAAGACAAGGTCGCCATGGCAGGAATGGGGAGCTATTCTCACAGGAGCACAGCTCTACTTTTTCCGCAATACCGGGTGGATCAAGAATTTGATGCAACAGCATGAGACACATAACAAGCAGGGACATGATGGTATACCAGTCATCTTCAAACCCCCACTCGATCAATTCAAACCCGACGCTCTCATGTCAACGGACGATGCAGTGGCTCTATTGGACTCAGATTACAAAAAGCACAAGAATGCCTTCATTTTTGTTCGCCATGGAGGATTCGAAGAAACGTTTCTTGCCGAGAACGAAGAAGATATGAATGACTGGCTTGCCAAGCTCAATTATGCTGCTGCGTTTAGAACTTCCGGTGTGCGCATGCGTGGTGTTGTGGGAGGCAACTATGATGGACAACGAACTCGGGGTATCCGCCGTTTGGACAGCCAAAATGACTCTACGAGATCCGTACAAACCCCGACGGGAGAGGTCACAATTGTTAGCGGCAAGATTGACAACAAGATGGCGCAAGATATCCTCTCTGCCCGCCGAGAAATCATGCAACAAAAGATATTGGAGGCTGAAGAGAAGCTAGAGAGTGCTGTGAAGCAGCTTGATGCTCAGCTCAGAAATGCTCGACATCTCCAAATCCTGGCTCCGATTCAACAAAAGACCCGAGAGCAGGTTGTGCTTGCCGCAGGGCGCATAGCTGCTCAACTCAAATGGGGGAGGATGGAAATATGGCGCTTGAAATGTCATAGAGATATCTTGGTGATGGATCTGGACGAGGAGAAGAACCCATCAGAGACGACCGTTGCGCCAAAGCCGGAGATAGCATCTCCAGAACCTTCACCCGCAGATCGTTCAGCATTGTCTAGGTTACACTCAAAAGCCAGCAATCTAACTCAACGCACACCCCGTTCCCCTACAACTCACTCCGCAAATCGACCTGCAACTGCGATACCACCTCAAACACCCCATGCAGAGGATGACGTTCAAATGGACGATATATTCCAAACCCCACCTGAGCTAGCCACTACTTCTAGTTTCCATAAACAGCAAGCCTCGTGGGAACTCCCTCCGATCAATTTCGAATCCCGTCAAGAGGCTCGCAAGGCATCGATTACGACAAGCTCCGTGCCCTCTACTCCAAGCCTAGTTCCAACCCCATCAAAGCCTGATCTGAAGTCTCCACTCTCTGCTGAAGATCGCCCCGAGACCCCCCAAGTCGATGCAGCAGAGCAAGCAGTTTTGGAGCAAGCTGGCCTGTTTGAGGCGGAGAAGAGTCCCGCCAGAAAGCGTTCGATCGTTCCTGACGTGGAGGAAAGTAAGGATCAAACCCCGGCCTCAGAGAAGGAGAAAGCCGACAAGGGGAAAATACGAAGAAGTCTACATCGTACCCTTAGAGAAGCTCACGTTCCTACTCATCATCGAAGCAAGAAGGGAAAAGATTCTTCGTCAAGCGCTGGCATGTCTGAAGAAGGCAGCAGGGATGATGTTCTGTCCCGTGGAACTGGTAGTTTCGTAGTTCATGGTAAAAAGGCTTCTGTCATCACGTTCGGCTCAGAGCTTCAAAGCATGTCACCAGAAGAACGATTGAGATTACGGAAACAGTCGAACAAGGATGAACCTGGTCCTTCATCTGCTACTATTAATGACGATTTCCGATCCATGCTGGCGGAGCCAATCGAATTCCACCATCGCCACGGCTCTGCTGCAAGCACTGACACGGCCGCCGCCAGAAGTTTTAGAGAACTTCGTCAGCGACTCCAACAGGGTACTAGTATCCCTACGATTGTTACTTCTGATGGCGAAGATAGCGAGGCTGCTATGAGTTTTTCCGATGGCAGACGTACCCCATTACCGCCTGTTGAGGACGAAGATGAAGACGATCATATTAGCAGGCCTACTAGCCGACAACAAGCGGTCTTCTATACTCCCGAGAGATCTAGGTCTCCCGCCCAGGAAGAGTTTTTCGAAAAACATCGCGCCAACCTCGAACCTGGAGGAAGAAGCGAGGCCGATGCTGGGAGTGAGCGGTTACATACACCACCCGTTCACACGGTGATCAGTGCTTGAGGCACCTACAAACATTTTTCATTTTGGAACTACCCTTTTGTTTTCTTTCTTCTTTTATTTGCCACTTTAGCGACGCTCCTTATTACCGCATGCCAGGGTGACTCTGGGCTTGGAGTCATTCTCTGCATTACCACCAAAAGCTTTATTTCTTGGGATTCCTCTTTGATTTTTTTACATTGTGTATATTAGACCGATTAGCTGAAGCAGCTGGCCTTTTTTTCTTCTTCTTAAAAATGGGCGTTATTTTTTGTGTTGTATATGGAATGGGAATGGGATAGACTATGGGAAAAAGAAATCAGCGCAGATACCTTTGTGGGGGTTCCGAAACCCCTGACTAGCTGCTTTGCTTGTCTTTGATGGTTAAGATAAGATAAGGTTGTTTTTTTTATTTGTACCAAATGGAATTAGGCGGGTGGGATACAGAAAGGGAGGGATGGGTAGGAATAGGACATTAGCATAATTCATGATGCATGGGATTAAGATGAGCATGGGAATTCAAGTTTTATCTGATCTTTGATGTGTTGTATTGCTTTTGCGAGGGGTGATACTGATGATGGGGTTTTCTGGCTTCTTTGCCTTCTCCGAAGACGCGAGGATTGTTGGGAGTAGAATATCTCTGCTCTCTCGATTATTCAACTCGAAAATGACTAGCTTAGTCCCGAAATTTTTTGTAGCTTATCCCCTACTGGCAGCTCATCGCTAAGCAACAGCTTATCCCCAAGTGAGAGTTTACCCACCTTACTCAGCTTACCTACGCGTGCCAGCTCATCCCCATGTAACAGCTCATCCCCAGATGGAAGTTTACCCACATTGGCTTACCTATAAGTGACCGCTCCCTCGACAATTGATTATCCTACCCGATAACAGTTTACTTGAAAATTCGTAGCTTGGTTGTTTTCTAAGCAATTATCGTACAGGTCTCTAATGTTTCAATTCTAGTTAGTGTTCTTGAATAATTTCCAACGACGAATCGGAGAGCAGGTAGCTAAGTAGGAAGAGAGGTCTTGGTACGAAAGTAATAGAGCCGGGCATTACTCTGCAAACGAACACCGACTTTCGTCTTATTTGTACTACATGATCAGAACAAGTAAAAGTGTTGCAGAGGATCTTGGAGAATTGGAAACGGTTTTGCCCCTCCTACTTCCCCTAGAATATAATGTTTGCAAAGTTACGGGATATTTGAGTAATGAGGATATGGGGTGTTTGTAGAGTAATGTACTAATGCTCGCTTCTCTTGCAGCCACGTATTCTTAAAACCCCTTTACCCTTTTTCAACAATCTTCTCTAAAGTCCTAAATGAGTTTTGACTCCTGCTTTACACAAGAAGCGCATTGGAAAGATAATAACTAATCACAACCCTTAAAGTGAGCATTGAAGAGGAATTGTTTTCATTGAATCCACCTTGGACATATGTATTTACTGCTACTTTTTCTGTCCACCGGGAGCAGGTTTCATTGTCCAGTCCGAGACCGTGTGTTTAGGGGAATGAGGGAGCAATCATAAAGATGTACTTTTTACACTCTGAAGGATTAAACAGGAACACAGGATGGCCAGGAGAAACAAATCATCGGTATCGAAAACACAGTAAATTCAAATTGATACAAACGGATCCGTTTATTCTAAAACAGAATGGGTCTCCAACGCCTCTCTATGCTAGCTAGCCGATCAAGTAATTAAAGCCTCCCAATGCTGCCGAGTACCCATATATAAACAGGAAAGAAAAAAGAATAACCCCCAGCCCAGCCCCTATGTAAAGGTATCCATGATATACACATTCTTAACTCCAACCCCGAATTCTGTGTCTATCGTTATGTCTTGGTCTCGTTAGAATCTTCGAATCCCCTCCAGCCAAATCCAGCGACGAAAAAGATGTTTGATAATCAATATGCATCCACCTTTAAGCAGTAAGTGCGTTACTTGCACCCATGATCGCCATGCCTAAGAATCCAAAGGCAATACACCAATTGCGATTGTGGCTCAAGCTCAAACCCTCAACAAAGAGCATCAGGGCAACACTCGTCATGATACCAGCTGTGACTGCAAACATGCATCCGTAGAGTCTTTCCCCTGGTGTGTGTCCATTACTGCCCGCAAGTTTGAACCAGGCAGCGGCAACAGCAGCGCCAAGAGGTTGACTAACTCCACCTAGTACCGAAGCTACTAGCATTGCGCGAAGACGAGATTGGGTAGCAAGATAGAGTGGGAGAGCCATGATGAAACCTTCAGAGATATTGTGAATGAAAAGGGCCATGAAAACCGAGGTTCCAAGAGCGGGACTGGCGTGGTTTGTTGCGTATGTGATGAATCCCTCTGGAAGCTTGTGGAGTGCAATGGCGATGGATGTTTGAAAGCCGATAGTCATAAATTCGTTTTCGGGAACATGGTGATGATGCTGTGGTTCCTGGGCTTCCAAATCATCGCTTCCGTTGGCGTCAACCGATTGGCAAGTTTCCTCTACACGCACACGGGAGTGAGCACGAGATCCACTGACAGATGTTGCTCTGGTTGTTGCTCTCGAGTGGTCACCACACATTTCGTTGCCGTCTTCGTCGAATACCGGAAGCGCTAGGACAGTAGATCGTCGAGGCACTTTTTTCTTCAGTGAAGACAGGAAACTAAAACATCTGTCACCACAAGGATCCGAGTATCCAAGACAAGGGCCGGTCTCGTCGCAATTTGTTTTTCTATCCATGACAAAAGAACCGACTCGATCAAAGGTCGAAAGTCTTCTTCCACCAGTGGCAATGCTGCTGTTTCGGGTTCCTGCGCCATCAAATCTACCATTCATAATAGATGGGATTTGGGGTATGAGACTGTGCGAATCTTGTTCTGAAACCAAAAGGGGGGTATATTCTGTCGCTTGCCCATTCTCACCAATTGCTTTGTGATTATGATTGTGGTGATGGGTATGGGTATGGCCGTGATCGTGATCATGATGGTGTTCGTGGTTGTGCAAATGTTCTCCATGACCAGCGTGCGAGTCTCTTCTGGCCTGGTGATCCGAGTGAGGGTCGTCCCCGTGGCTATGATCGCAGTCTACCACATGTGAGGGCATGTATTGGTGAACAATCCTCGAGATGATCTGTATGCCAACGAATCCTCCCATGAAGAATGCTAGAAGTATCCAAGCCGCCGCCTTTGATTCCAATCCGCTCCGTTCAAGATATTTTTTCGAGGAAGGTAGAATGCCATAAAGTGCCGAGAACAACTACAGAGCCGAGAGTTAGTATTGATCGTCTTAGACAAAGAATTAAATGCCTACCATGACCCCAAAACTCAAGCTCAATGACGAGGCCAGGAAGACATTACTGTCTTGTATCCGGAAATCTCTTCGGCTTGGAAAGCGCTGGATTATGAGGTCGACGCATATGATGCTTGCCCCAATCACACAAGCTGCCATACAAGATTAACGGACGTTGCTTTGGAATGGAGCCTCACGCCTTACCAACGCCACTAACGAGACACATAATCCACCCTCGAACGTCATTGTCGATTTTGAGCCCCATTATTTGTATTGTGTTGCTTGCAGAAGCTGTCTCGGGCTACTGCTGCAAATGCACGCCTGCCTGCTTCTACGGACTTCGTTTGCAAGTTGAGTATGTTATGCTGATTTGTGGCTCGGGTTTCCAAGATAGCATCGGATGCCAAACTGAAAGAAGAGGGGTTGTTATGCGAAGTAGCAAGTAGCAAGTTTGAATGCGGCTGTTGGAGAGGAGAAAGAGGAGACCAGCAGGGCAGCTGGAGGAGAGTTTGAGGAGGATAGTGTAGGATAGTTGATTAGGAAGGAGGTAGGAAAGGTGACGACAATAAGTCTGAATAGTCTTCACCTATTTTGCTCCATCCATTAAGCCCGCAAGCAGCGGCCAAAAGCACCTTGATGGCCCTCCAATGCTGCCTTAGCGCACAGCACAGCCATTGCCGGTGAGGTATTACTAACCGATCAGTGGTCTGTGATTGGTTATTGGTTCAACAAAGGTGGAGCACTAAGTGCCTTTGGGGAAGTGGAACCGATTTCTAGAGCTCAACAAGTGTACAGAAAGTTCAGATAAATTACAATCGGAACAGCTGTGAGCGAGAGAATTAAAAGAGAATTGTTATTAATTAGTTATCATTCTTTCTACCTCACTGTAATACAGACTGTGGTTGTATGCACAAGAATCTGAGTCAGCACATCATCGGATGAAAAAATCCACTGCCACCGGAAGCACCTAGGTCTCTCTGTTTGCCTAGGGGAACCAAGACTCCCCTAGGTAGTCGCTACAATTAGACAACGCATCATTCCTTATCCATTGTATAAAAACTCCTTCTTTAATCAAGTATTCCGAATAGCGAGAACAAGAGGGTGTTGTTGACCCAGTACCTTCCCTAGGCGAAATCCAGTCAACTGGCCTCCTCGACCTGACCTTATTGTACATCTCCCAGCCCCTCCGTCATCCACTAGCTTAATTCCCTCGTCTCATCCCCCAGGTCCTGGAGAGCCTCCTCTTCTTTCAACATTTCCTCTTCCAAATCGCTCTTTGCTGCCTCGTGGTATTCTCTCAGATCGAGCTCTTGGATGTTCTCTGCGGCCCACATACGACCCTGGTACGTCCATCTAGGTCCTTCATACGATCCTGCAAGAGTCTCATCGATTCCCTTGAAGATCTCGTCGTAGTGGTTCCTAGCCTTAGCGGTGCCTTGGCGTCTCTCCTTCAGGTCGTTGTATTTCTCGAGGATGTTTGCTGCATGTTGTCGTACGTTTGCTCTTGCGGGTGCACTCATCTCGGCACCTTCGGTCGTTGGCAACGTCTCTTCCTTTTGGATGATGAATTCGAGGTCCTGATCATGAGTTACAGAGTCATCGGTAATTGTTTCATCTCTATCCACATCCATAGCATCCGCAGGTCATGTCGATCGTATCTCGCTCAGCGCATTGCCTATCGCTGCAATGCTTGGGTCGCTGCAATTGTTTTGGTGGCTCGAACTGTATTGGAGACTATATAAGATAAGCTTCGATCTTCCCCATTGCGCGAGGGCTTTTCTCTGGTCTCGACTGATCTGGCTACAGAACCCCCAACTCGTACTTCTGTTGAATGGGTTACCGGAGCTCCCATTTGGCGGGAGTGCTCACTTGTTGCTGTGTTGTGTCTTTTGGAGTTGACTCTCTCGAGCCAAACTCGGTAGCTAGCTGTACTCTCTCAAGAATTCCCGAAAGAATTCCCGAAAGACCTCCGGACTTAGATCGCCAGGATATTGAAATGCCATGATCGGATCTAAGTATGGCAGCGGCGGCGACTGTGT
This sequence comes from Hymenoscyphus salicellus, assembly GCA_001414355.1. Taxonomy (NCBI): domain Eukaryota; kingdom Fungi; phylum Ascomycota; class Leotiomycetes; order Helotiales; family Helotiaceae; genus Hymenoscyphus; species Hymenoscyphus salicellus. Next base: position 11,874 of record LLCD01000975.1, read on the forward strand.
ATCTTCGTGGTCGTCGTCTTCGATCGGGTATGGGATGGCGGTAAGCGGATGGTAGTCTGGCGACGGCTCTTTGTGGTCGTCGTCTTCGGTCGGGTATGGGATGCCGGTACTCGGATGAGAGTCTGGCGACGGCGACTGTGTCTCTTCTTGGTCATCGGCTTCGATCTCGTCGCCGGGCTTTACTCTGGGTCAATCTGTGGTCTCTTTTCGTGCTCCTCTATTATCATAATACTTAGCTAACAAGGCCCCCCTGGAACTGTTACATATAGGAATACACACCAAAAGGACCAGCAGGAAACTTCTCCAATCCCTCTTTAAGGAGCTTCATGACCATAACATGGTGGGGATCATCGTCATCACTCTCTGATATCTTGTCGTCGAGGCCAGTATAGGACCACACTCTCTGCGATTCATCCTCTTGGGTGGTGTTGCGATGCGACTTTCTTCTGGTATACCTACGCTTCTCAGCACGAGGCATCTTGAGTTGCAAGGTTTGGTGGTGGGTGTGCAAGGTGTCTTAGACGACGGGCAGGTATAGCTTTAGGTTGGTCTCGTATATTATCTGTTTGTCGCGAATGCAAGATGTGTTGTGTCTTCAGCTCTGAGCCAGTTGATATGGGATCTTGAAAAGTGGCTTTTGGTAAAACCAGAATGACAGACACCTCATAAGTCGCGGAAGTTCGCGTGTTCTTTTGTGTCGCCTATGGCCAGTGAATAGGTTTGACGATTGGATGTGATGGAAAGTTACTCACCCACCCAAAAAAGACGCATGTGGCAGTGCCAGAAATTTGCACTTGGGAAGCCTTTTGAACACCAAACTATGTGCGATTTAAAACATGCAGCTGCGATGTGCATATCTTCAAGGTTCATTTTCTCTTTCTGCGAAACGCCACCACGGGCTATACGACCGTAAAAGTTGCGCTCAATAATTAATGCTTTTTCTTCCACCTTAGAGTATAATTTCACAATCATTCTAGATCTGTTCAATGATTTTTTCTCGCAGGCTGGTTTTGGGGTGTTTTTTCAAAGGCTCTTCGGTAAAATAAGAGCTGGAGGCAAAGCTAATTATAGCTTGACTTCTGTGATGCTTGTTCCATACCTGGGCTCGACACATGATTTCAGGTCAGATACTAAACAAGCAACAAACAAATATCACTTGACCCTGCTCTGGTTATGATGAAGTCACGGCTTACTCGCTATTGAAAAAATAGCGGGAGTAAGTAATTTGGGTTCTTACCTGTTGTTGTTTGGGTCGTCTCAATGAATTCAATTGATTTTCTAAACACTTGGATGGATTTGGGATAGGTATGAAAAATGAAGGTTATCAACTAACGTGGTTTATCACCGAGTCGGCCATATCACCGAGTCGGCCATATCACCGAGTCGGCCACTTTTTCTTGGCACTAAACTTTAAACTTGAATAAATTAACCATAACATATTAAATTGACTAAGCCATCGATCCTTCATGAACACATGACTCATCATCAATTTAATATAAATAATACATATCACTACCAACTATACGACATGGGCTATGACGACTTCTACATATTAACCCATCTTTCCAATTACCCCCCTCCGCACGTAAGTCGTGT
>LLCD01000976.1:0-13455 GCA_001414355.1 Hymenoscyphus salicellus
GGTTAGAGCGGAATAGCCAGAATAACCCAGAAAGAACCTCCTCTGGAACCTCCAAAGGACTGGGAGGCCAGCAGCCCCGAGAACACACCTGTGGAGCTCATGTTTGAAAATATGATTCGCCACCCCCCTCCAGGCACCCTCAATTGTGCCAAATTTTCAGTGCCGTCGACTTATAACTCCATTCTCGATGTAGGCGAGAAGCTCGGACAACGAGGTGCTTTTGACGGGGGTGATCTGATCGGCCACTCCTGGCAATTGAGCGCCGGCCCTTTCCCAAATCCATTACGTATAACCGACGCACTGCTGGGAACCGCGAGTCTGGTCGTTGCTGGTGCGCAAAAGTATTGGTTATGCATACCAGTGTCTCAGCGAGAGAGCCTTGAAGCTCGGGTAGGAAGTGTATCAAAAAGAGTGTGGCCTTGCTCACAGGCTGTCTCGTATGAGGGCATCCTTATTTCTCCATCACTTCTTAAACAATGGGATATCGAATTTTACGTGGACCACTGTGCCGTGGGTGAAATGATGGTTCTTCTTCCCGGAAGTTACTACCAAGCAATCAGCGTTGACCCCAACATGACGGAGTCGACGAACTTCGAGTTCACTAGCTCTGACGACATGCCAAAGACGTATAGGTGGTGCCGAAAAGACCCATGCTTTGATGTAGTAAAACCTTCTGGCTTTACTGAAGCCAACTTTGGCACCTTTTGTTTGGCGCCTGGTGTTCCCCCTTATTTACCTCGAGAGAGTAGCGAGCAATCTCGACAACTGCAGGAACTGGTTACCTGTGGCTCCGCGTTTCATCCAAAATTAGCAGACTGTAACGATTGTAACTCTATGGCAGAAAATATCCGCACGTTCCTGCCTGGCGGGTTAGTGAGTATGATATTGTTTAAAAAGGCGATCGCCTGTATCTGTCAGGGATACGCGCAGGTCGTTGAACCAGAATGGTTTAACGATCCAGATAAAATCTTCGAAACTGAGTTTCAACATTTGATCATACCTTTCTACGAAGCAAAATGCATTCTTGTGTCTTCGTTCCAGAAGGATCCGGTTTTGATGCCGTTTGGAAATTCCGATTCAAATGCAGAGCAGACTTCTGAGCTGCGAAAATGGGAATCGAAACTGAAAAATAGAGTAAAGTGGCATAGTAGCAAGGTGAGTTCAAAATGCTTCCCCTACCATCGTGCGGAATTCTCACGTAGACTCAGCTCTCGGTTGACGATTCCACCCTTCGCTGCTTGTGGGAGATAGAGGAATATATAGGCACTGTACTCTCCGATCCAAATCTAAGTAGCGAGTATCTCAGAATTAGATATCTTACAAAACTATTAACATTCTGGGATACTCCACTCCAAAGAGCTCTGGTTGGCTTTCCATCAATTCCACAAACGACATATGATCATGTAATCCCTGGCATGATTCGAATTGACCCCTCAGATTCTGTCTAGCCCGGAAGCGCGTCATTTTTGACCCTGTTATTGCAAGACTTACAGGGTTTCAACTGTGAGAATTACGACAAAGAAATGATCAGGGAAGCCTTGACGGAAAAAGACCATCCTTTGGATTTAACACGAAGAGTAAGTCAGTCATTTCACGGGTGAGGTGCTATTCTAACCCTTTAGGCACGTATATTATAGTTGATCGTGCAGTGCGCTACGCCATCTTTGCAACCTCTTCAAAATGATGTGCAGTATCAAGAAAAAGAGCAAAATGAATTCATGGAATCGGTTTCTGTGATACTCAATCGTCTCTATACCATCAACAAACGCTCTGAGATGTGCTCATTTGAACAGCGCATTGCTCTTATTCAACTGGCAATGAAGTACTCGGAAGAACTTGAAAGAGTGACTCGAGAAATGGCCGAAAAACGGAAACTACGACGTCGCACCCCTGCGGCGCCACGATATAAGAGACAGACGGCAAAGACGCAGGCAACAGATAATATTTACAATTATCTTCGAGGGAAGGGGAGCTTTACATATCTTGAAAAAAGTCAATTGGAAATCTATTTCGCAGACGGCAAAACTTTGGACACGGTTACTAGGCACTTTGGAGTGAGCGTTTTAGGCTTGCTACCCGCTAGTAACGAGAGAGAGAACCGTCTTCTTCTTCCTACGGCCAAGAAGGTGTGTAGAGTGATTGAACTTAATATTCAACCATCCGAGTAAGTGCTGGCTAAACACATCATAGTATCAACTAACGTCGCTAGGTATAACAAACTAAAAGGCCAGGAGCTTTTGTTTTTTGTGAAATGGCTTCCTTATGTTTTTCCTCAAGCTAATTGCGTAACTACTGTTGATCCTCGAGCAATCCGGTCGTACTTTGCCCAAGATACAAAGGGTGACTCAAAGGACTGGGAAATGCAATTACAGCATGTCCGAGTGGTTGTGCCTCGAAAACGAAAGGCTGGAAGCTAGGTAATTCGTTATTTAGAATATTAAAATCTTATTTTGCTTAAGAGATGTCGCTTAAAATATCCAAAACTAAATAAGAAACCACTTATAATATTGGCAAGGCCTCCTCTAAGAATCTCAAAGAAAACATTTCACAGGCTTTTCGAAATGTTCTGTGGGTGTGGCTTTGGGTTTGGGCTAAAGAAGAAAAAGATTACAGACTTTATTTCAGAAGAGGAGCTACAGCTTATGTATAAGATCTCAGAAGAAAAACTTTCTGTCCCGAAAAATGTGAAGGCATCATTGCCGTCGCCTTTTACCAGGTCGAAAAAATGGGAGCCGGCAATGAGTAGATTACGGGAAAGCCATACAGAAATGTAGAGTAACTTACCTCTTTTATTTTCCTTGCTTGCTACTGTACGTCGGTGTACTTTGATGCGTTCATTATGCTCAGCTTTCTACTTCTTGTCATAGGATCAAGACCCTCCAAATCTATGGCCATTGAGTCCAACGCTCAGGAAGCCCCAAGGTCATGTGGTGTTACAATTGAATAGAAAGAATGGCAGACAAGCTACATTACTGTACATGCCAATGTCTCTAAATTAACGTTCAAAGAAGTCAGCGTTAAAGATTCTTGTACACGCTCGTGAAAAAGTCACACTGCCAAGATTTCATCAGATCACAATTAAGCGACCAAGGATGACATGCATGATACCAGTTTGGATGGAAAGCTCTTTGATGAAACGGAGGGGGCAGTAACTAATCAGTAAACACCAATTAGGGGAAAACTTTGAGCCTATTACTGAAAGTGGGCAAGAAAAGCTGCAACAGCTCAATCAGCAATGGTTCTTGATTAGCTCATATGCACATGCACTTGTACAGGAGCTAAATGTGGACCTGCGGGGCTTGCAGTAATGCCCGGGGCGGAAGGCCCCGCATTCCCCCGTCAAGTTAGATGGCTGGTGCACCGCCAGCCAATGTCAGCTCGGCGGTTTGGTGTCTTGTTAATTCGTCCCTGAATTGTTGTCGCAAAGTGATAGATCACTTTCAACACTCACGACAACCATGCAATTCGCAAACCCTGACACTTCCAGCGCCCAAGGTATAGAACGCAGGACCGCAAAAGCAATTATGTATCGCATACATTCCCCGCCCCTTATCAGCTGCCAAGCCCGCGCAAATCCTATCGCTGTGTGATTTGCTTATAAACACCATTGATTCTCTGTCCAACCTCTCAATGACCTGAGCTGGATCGTCCTGGACTAAGCTATTGTTGATTTAAACCTTCTCACTCCGAGGCCTGCCGTTATTTCTCGGTTCGTGGTGCTGTTCCTGATCATACTGATGATAGTGTTTGACGTCAGTTATAGCTCAAGCTTGCCTCAGCCGCATTCTTCCCCCGCTTACTTACTGCCTCAGCTCTCACCATACTACGTCTCCCTGGTTTGCTTCACCCCTGGCTTCTCCGGTCCACTGCTAACCTGATATCCAGCATTGAACACTGCAACGATTAAGGAGAGTATAGTCACAATGGCCCCAAGACATGGAGTTAATGATGAGCGACCACATAAGAAAAGAAAAGTTCAGACGACCACCGGGGCAGATGTGCAAGTAAAGGTTGAATTGGGTGGTGGACCAATCAGCAAAACAACCGGATTTCAACAACCTCCCGCATCACAACCACTCGCATCAAAACCACCCGCATCGCAGCCATCCGATTCACAATCAGCCGCGTTACAACCAGTAATCGAGTGGTTTGTTGAGTACAAATCTTGCCAGAGCTATTTCCTCAATTACGCACAGCATTCTGCATACGTTCAAGCCCTTTGCGCTTTTATGAACATAAAATTACCATATCAGAAGATTCCAATTTTCCCTCAAAGTGCACCTTTTCCATGGCTTCCACATGGAAGTCCATGGCCTCCGCCTCCAGACAATTTACGCCTTCCACTCTTGGGAAATCTATCTTTTCCACCTCCGGGAAATGAAAGTTCGCAATACGTATCATTGATACCATATATCCAACGCCTCGTCTGCATGGGATTGGACGACAATCTTAATCTTTAGAAATTCTTCGGCCGTGGTTGGTCCAGTGGCATTGGTACTATGCATGAGAACGAAAGAAAAAACTATCTCAAGGCTGCAAAGAGATCCTGGCTCGAAGTAAAGTTGGCGTATGATATAGGCAGTGAAGAGACAGTCCCATTCCTGGTTCCGTTGAGGGGAGCAACAGAGAAGGAGATCACAGATGCTGGGCGCGATTGGAGCGAGTGGCTAGCAATGCAAGACTGGATGCTCGGGCCCAGGCGCCCTCATTTCCTTGATGTTCATGGCATAGAGCGAATGCCTCGGTGATGGAAGACGGACTGCTTGATTTGTGAAATTGAAACATCAATTATCCATTGGTTTCCGCTATGGTTTTGCAGGATACGGCTTTCCTTGATACTTTAAAGCAATTCTGTCAAGATGGAATTGTCCCACACGTTGTGCTAGTCTAGATGCCGTCTTTCTATGTCTTCCCAAGCTGAGAAACAACAACATGAATACGCTCGTATTGTGCTACCGGTACACTTCGACCGCCGCTTCAGTGCTTTCAGCTGCGTATCATTCCTATCATTCGTGATGGTCTCCCACCCCCATCCCCACTCATCATTTAGAGTAACCGTTGTCTCCCATCACTTTTATTGATTGTAGCGTTCATTAATTGGTGCATGATCGGTACCGTCCTTGAGGATTGCCATAGTGTCCGTTATCATCAGAAAATCCGTATCGGAAAACTGTTTAATCTCATGTAAGCTGATGTCCAGCACTCTTAGTCAAGAGTATGAAGCACAAATGCTAGGATATGGAAATCCGATCTTGAGGAATTATGACCGCACTGTGCAACTTAAGTCAGGAAAGAAACGGAAGCAAATAAAATCGCTTCTTTACTGTGTCGATTGATCTTAGGTACAGCTTTGCCTTACTTCCTTTCAGAGTCTTTATTCTCCAATCTCTTACTTCTACGCCTTGTAGTCATCGCATTGAAGGCTCGTTCTCGTGGGTTATATCGGGCCTTCAAACGTGCCCGTGATGATGGTTCTGGTACCTTAATAGTAGGCACTGCCAAATTCGTCAAGGCTGAATGAGAAACCGAGGGAGCAGGTTCCGTCCATCTGCAATGAGTCCTCAAATCCCAGGCAATAAGCTGCCATTTCTGGTAGGACTGGAGCTCTTGGCTCCCACCGTACTTATATTCTACGCGGATCCGGTAGAGAGCACTATCGTGACCATTGCCAATGCTTGCTAGAGGATGATATCCCCTGGCCCATAACGAAGGATTAGAGCCGTTACTGAGGATTGCCGTAGGCTGCCATTGAGAAGGATCTAATCCAAATAATTGGTGAAGACTCATTGGAAGCCATCTATTTTGATCCTGAACAGCGAATTGAAACCGCATTTCGTACTGGGCGGCAGGAACCATAACAATGCCGTCAGTCGTCGCCATAGAAGAAACAAGCAAGCAACTTGCATCTACATAAAATGGGGACTTGAATTGCAGGCCAATTGCATTTGCGATTCCATCGTCTGGGAATTCGGTGATGTAACAAATCTGTTCCTCTCTATGTATTCGCCTTTCTACTCCTTGGACTGGCTGATAAAGTATCTCAAGGGAGCATTGGCAAAACCGCACACCTGTAAAACTATTCAAAAAGCGCAGGTCTGTATCGTTTACATTGATACTACCAAAGCATACCGGCATTATCTCGAGCCGACTTCCGGGAAATTCAAGAGACATCGTCGTCACCGGTGACCAATACTGTAAGTAGAAAGATGAGCAGTTAAGGCATGTGAATTAACGTTCACCAAGGAGATACTGTGTTATTATCAGTCCAGGCTGTTTGTAACGAACTGATACTTGAAGACTACCCACCATTAGATTGCTATTACGGTCAGCAGATACGGTAACCTTTACCGAAATAATGAAGTGAGAATTAATATTCCTATAATCAAGTCATCCAATTCTTTCAGTCACACCTGATGCAAGTAGCAAAGCGTTCTATGGGCGTTCCGGATTTATACATTCCGCATTCACATGACATGTGGAAATCCAAAAAAAGATGAAGAAGACCATAAAGGTTGGGGTACTGACTACAGCTGACTTCTCTACAATGAAATAAGAAGGATACTGAACAATAATAGTACAATAAGTTATCTGTTGTGAAGGGGTCCACTATAGAATCAGTAGATATATTTAAAGCCGAGGTCAGGTTGTCTCTTCCACTCATCAAAGATACAGTCAACATGAGCAGTACTCTTCATATCATAATTCTTGATGCCAACGAGCCAAACTCTCTCTGGGAAAAGAATAAGTTTTCTCCTCTTTTCAAGGAACTCATTGGAAGTCTAAGTCAACAGGGGGGGGCTTCCGTTACACCTGTCATATCCAGTTACGATGTGGTTCAAGAAGAATACCCGAGATCACTCAGTGGCGTGGATGTTATTTTGATCACCGGTTCATGTAGGCAAAATGATAACATTATCCTTCTAATACTATTACTAATATTTGCTCCAGCTGCTTCAGTTAACGATGGACATAAAAACTGGATATATAAGTTGCAGCTTTTCATCAAGACTGTGTGGTATTTTCAGCCTAATATCAAGCTTTTTGGATCTTGTTTTGGTCATCAGATTCTCTGCAAAACTATTTTAGAGCTGGATGTGAAACGAATTAAGTGGGAGATTGGTGTACAGCCTATCGTCCTTTCGTCTGATTTCGTAGATGAATTCAGTACTGCAACGAGCTCAAAACCCCCCAATCCCATGCGGCTTCAGCTGGTCCATCAGGATCACGTTATTCCTCCGCCCAATGAGATCTTACCTCCAAATTGTATTATCTTAGGAAGAAGTGCTCAATGCCAAATACAAGGGGTATATTGGCCACACCGTCTGCTGACATTCCAAGGCCACCCTGAGTTTGATCGCCATATTTGCAGAGAGACCACTGAAGCTTTCCTTGTAGAAGACTTGAAAATGGACTCAGGTCTCAGAAAGAAAAGCCTGCAAGCCATCGATCAAGATGATGACAGTTGGTGGACACGACAAGCCATTTGGAGTTTTTTCTTACAACCACCTATTATTCTCTGTTAAGCTTCATCATGCACAGTTAAGGAGATTAACATATGTTTGCTTCCGTTTTAATGTTATAAAAATAGAACATAACGTAACATTTATCTATTTTTAAAGTTCGTTAGCACACTGAGTGTCATCTTAAACTCGTAAAGAATGCCAAGTTACTTCCCATAGATGTCATCAATACTGACTATATGAATCTGGCTTGATTTAACATTGTTAAGATACAGTACAAGGTGAAGTTTCACTCTACTCCTAGAGATTCAGAAACCGTAAGAAGATAACATGGACTTTTCATACACCACGGAGCGACGCGCCCAGCGAAATGTGGATCCTGGAGCACTGTAGGTGTTATAGATTATCAATCAAAGATAGCGAGACTTACAACATTAAATTTCTAGTGGAATAGCTGTTTTTGCAGTCACGAACACGATGCTGGCATTCCTTCTTTTAGAAACGAAAGGGATCCATGAGGACGTTATGATCGTCGGAATGTTGTGGTTCGTTGGTGGCCTGGGTTCTTGGATCACAGCCATCCTAGAGTATATGGTAAGACTCTAGATGTATCTGTTACATACTCTAACGCTATATAGAACGGAAAGGCTTTTGAGTTCACGGTCTTTGCGTGTTTTGGCGCCTACTATTTCTCGTATGCCGCCACAATGACTCCGGCATTTTTTGTGAATTCTGAATACACTACCACGAACGAATTTCAAAATGCCATTGCTTTGCTCTTTCTGGCATGGTTCTTTCTATTTCTTCTCTTCACCATAGCTGGTGTCAAGACAAACTTAGTTCTACTCACAATATTCGCTTCGGTAACTTTGACGGCGGCCTTCGTCTCTGCATCTCACTTCTTGACAGCAATGAATGAGGATGGTACCGCGCTCAACCTTCAAAAGGTACTTCTTATTCTTTATGAATTGATACTCATGTTTCTCACCATTTAAATTTTAGGCAGCAGGTTCTTTCCTCATTCTTGGAGCGTTGGCTGGATGGTATGACCTTGCACATGCGTTGTTCAAAGACCAGAAAATAAGATGGACTCTTCCACTAGGAGAACTTAACGGTTATAGAGATAGTCAAGTAAGAAACCTTGATTGATTGGGAATATTAAGGCTGACAGACTTAGGTCGAGATCGAGAGTCAAAATAGTCGTGAAGCACCGAAGATCGACATTGATCTCCTAAGGAGAGGATAACCGGTCAACGAAAACTTTTGCGCAGGAGGGGAATGAGGGTTGGCTTGGAAATACTCAAAGTTATTCGAATGTGGAATATCTAAGGCCTTCAGCAACAGTGAAAAATTTCCGAGAAAGAGTAGAAACACGCAATATAATACCTCCCCTTCAGCAACTTGAGCCCACGCAGCAGGAAGTAAATTGCTGGATCATTTTCATGCTCCAGAATTAGTTGATCAAAGAGCAAAGGAATTGCCACTCAATAGTCTCTTGACCGTGAATTGGTATTGCGCGTTGTGCCGTTCTCCCATGATAAGCCACCTTGATCACGTCTAAGGCTTATTTTGATCGAGAAAAGCCTTACTGTACCCCGGAGCACTATTCTATTCAAGTCTAGCTTCGTATTCTAAATGACTCTAACTCAAGAGAGTTGCCTAAAACGACTCACCGAAAGACGCTAGCAACTGTATCCCAAGGCTGTTCGAATGAGGGAGGTCCAGCGTACTGCGTAGGCATCTGACTAGCCCCAAGAACCGCCTCGAGAGACCCAAACTAAAATTCAAAGCAACTAAGATATAACTAAACTTGACGCTCTGCGTAACCAGTTGGGAAAGGTCCCAGGCGATCCCGGGAGGGACGCTACGAGCCGATTTGTAGTTCAAAGTCCACAAGGCACAGTGGGATCATTAATTCCCTCCTGTTAGCAACAGTCCACACAGCCACGTTGATGGCTACCTAGATCTCAATTAAATATAAATAAGGTGCCCATCAGCATGTTGTATAATTTTTGTTGCCGTGATTGAGTTCGTCAGTCTCTTGTCCAATCAGTCGACTCATTCACTCATCCTCTTCAGTACCTGCAACGAACAGCGTCAAATTATTGACATTATCTTTCTGGGAGAATTTGGCTTTGAGCACAAGGAGCCTTATTATTCGACCGACTAAAGGCAAAAATCGTGGCGATCTGTCTGATTATGTCGCATTTGAATCAACCCAACGAATCATGCCCATCGCCAGACATGGGTAGCGATGCCGCCAAATACCAATACCGATACCCTCCGCCACCAGGAGAAGAGTACGAACACGCAAGAGCATATCATCCTTATACTTCCTTAAATAGCAGTGCCATACTACCCTCAACATCTTATGACAGTCAGTCCCTGCAGGCGGGTGGATATCCTCAAGAGTCGAGAGTGAATCCCCAAGATTCTCACACAAATGCTCAGCAATGGTCATCAGATTATGGCAGAGATGAAGTCGGTAGCTGGAATGGGTTCCAGCGTATGTTATTCACGCCTTCTGCACCAAGGCAACGGGCTGCAATTGCGTGCAGGTATTGTAGGAGACGTAAGGTAAGACACTTTTCTTTCTTGAACAAAGCACATTTGATTTTGAGTTTTCTTTTCAGGCCACAAGAAAGAAGATTTCGTGTCCCATGGCAAGCTATCCAGGAGAAGAGGTGGATTTCGTCATGCCTGCTTTACCTGTCTAGAAAATCTCTTTGTTAAAACCAGCACACCACTGCCTTTTGAATCGCAGCTAACATTCTTCCTAGATCAAATGCTCTGGATCTGAAGAACACGCCCTGGGGCGTTGCACCAACTGCCAACGATTTCAGCAAGATTGCATTTTCGTGCCTGTTTCTGGCCATGTACAGGCGTTGGTTCCAGCTCACCTGGCATATCATATGCAAAATATGGGTGTTGATTCAGACGGAGGTGTTCAATCATTGTTCGCCGGCCAGCAACTGTATGGCGCACAGGGGCAACCTTTGCGCCAAATCGTACCCACGACCGTTAATTTGCTATCCTATGCTGCAGTACCTCCAACAGAGCTATGGGACGGTTTTGCAGATGTGACAATTGGAGATAGTCGCAAACGCCGACGAGGAGAGCCTCAACCTTCAATATTGCCTCCTCAAATCCCAGGTCAGCTTCATCATGGTCAAGATGGTGCTAAAAGGCCGGTACCTGAAGATAATCTGCTTCTGCCCGCTATTAGTGCGGCAGCTGTGGCTGGAGTGGAACAGATACCTATGCATTCGTCATATGTCTCTTCAGTCTCAGAGCCGCCAAACTCCTTACCTTTGATATCCCTTCGTCCCATAACATCCGTCGACATAGAGTCTCGGGCGAGAGAAATTGATAGAGACATGTTGGGAAAACTTGATGGGAAAAGAAAATAAAGTATCTTCGTGTATTTCCCTTCCATCTTGTATTTATTTAAGAACCGATTATTGAAGATCTTCCAGAGAAGTTTACGTGGCTGACTAAGTCACTCGCTACCCCCTTTCACAAGCGAGCTGTTTCTACTCACCCCAATGAGTGAAATCGCGAATGCTATTTGAAGAAAGCAAAAAGGGAACGACAAAAATCAAGAGCCAAACTATGCCGTCGGTCAATAAGAATCTCAGATGGCACTAGAAGCAACTTTTTATTTTGTACCGCCTAAATACTCCTAGCACTCAACTTCTAAGTTTGATATACTTCAACTTAATCGCATCTGCTTTAAATAGTCTGAACATGGCGCTAGATGTTCATTCCACCACCATAGACGTCGCATCTGGTGAACTTCCACCTTGCGGCAGGACATTTTCATTTAATTGTCAGGTCCGAAGCAGCTATATTACAGCATGAAAATGACACAAGGCTGGCATATTTCATTCACGCCATAAAGTCTAAGTGGTGGTACGCTTACTACTGCTCTCAAGCTCTCTGGTCATTCTACGCTTCCACGAACTCCGAAACCAATTACGGGTTACTTTCTAAAGTAACCTACGAAAAGATACACGCTACCTGCGCCATAAAAGCACTAGATCTAGAAACCGGTGGCTGGCCCGGGCTACGAGACGAGTGAAGTTAAACATAACGATATCGTATAATAAAGTCTCAGCCACTCTGCTCAACTATAAAAATGCAGGCATGTCTTTCAATTTTTCATGGGCTCCATCTTCCTAATCTCAAATAAATGGAAATGGCTATCAAATCCGTAAAAGCCGGCCTCGGTGGAAACAGACTTCATGTCAGCAATGTTAAGGAAAACCATGTAGCGGCTATAGTACGTGAGCTAGGGTTTACATACACGGTAAAGAGAATTCTTACTCACTAGTACTACAGAAAAATCGAACACGCCAGATAGCTATAGTATTCCTAACATTAGAAACGCTTGTTATCTTCTAGATAGTAGACTGTCTACTAACTATATATTAAAACCAGAAAGCCTGTAATCAATTTCTAATCACATAGTTAAGAAGTATAATAAGACTAACGATTTCATTAATAACGACAAGGTACTATGTGTTTCTAAACGACAGAGATCTAACTCTCCCTGCTTCAACGGAATAGCCTTACACTATAATATAAAATAACAGCGGCGTTCCCCTTTATCTGTTCTAGAGAATGAAAAGGATAACAGGGCTTTTAGTATTTATATTAACGGAGACTTCTGTAGTACTACTAAAACCACTCCTATACTTGAACCTGCTTACTCGGTAGACTCTAACCTATGCCTATAGGCGACTAACGACGACCGTGACCAAGGCTAGAAGGTCCGCCCAATCATTGGTAAAGAGGTTATTAATAGTATAACTCACTTCTTAGTAGACTAGACCCTAACACTACTTCCTAATCACTTACTAGTGTATGTAAAGGAGCTGGTAGGTAAGTTTAAGGACTGCCTTCGAGTATAGCGAGAGGCTAAGAACGGGCCAAGGGGGGCTAGTTTGAAGTAGAAAAGGAGAGTAGCGACTAGAAATGCTAATAAGTAACACAAGAAACCAGGACTCTCTCTAGGAGCAGAAGTGAGTACAAAGTCAGTTATAATGGTTTAAAAAGAAAGACAGGCAATTATATCTAATCTTTGTCAGGGTATATAATTAGATTATCTATAAAGAGAGAAGAGTGTAACGAAATCACGTGTCCACGTGACTAGGAAGACCAGGCGGCGTCCTGACAGGTCAAGCACTATTGAAGGAACTCTTATAGCAAATAGGGACGCTTGGACTAGCTAAGCGATCCAGGGATTTCATTTAGTTATAGTCACGTAACAGAGCGACTGGTAGACAAGTCGCTCTAGAGCGACTGTTGACTTAGTTGACTCTAACAAATTAGCATGGGAACGAAGGTTCTATATATGACTAGTACTTCTACTATTAGATAGGAGCTTCGTGCTTAACTTAGTTTACTTAGCATTCAATACCTTTTACCTTAGTTTACTTTGTAACAAGTGACGAGTTTACCTCTAAGTAAACAACCCGGCGTATCTAAACCTCTTACCTATATACTAACTAATCAAAGCGATTACTTTTATAAGATAGTTTGAGTTTCGTTATAAAGAGTTCTTAAAGCAGGAGTGCTACTTAACTATCTATAGTAGCCTAATTTCCGAAGTTTACCCGACGCTAGCTTATTTACTAAGCTTTAGATTTACTGATTTAAAACCTTTACAATCTTCTACCCTTAATTATAGTTTTGTAGGGTTTTAGTAAGAGACTTTTAGTATAGTTCAAAGTGTAACTGTATAGAGTAAACTATTACTTACTATAATAAATACAGAGTTAAGCGGAAACTACTGTATTAAGCGAACAACTAAGTAAGGAAGAAAGAGAGTTCCAGAGGAACAGAAGCTTATATATAGGATGCTAGTAGCACGTATATACTATACTACTACATGTAATCTACTCCTAATTCCTCTAACTACGTAATATAAAGAGTAGAGCTCTACTCTTCTCTCTTTAGTTTTTATCTTTGAAAATGAGTGACAGCCGAGATT
>LLCD01000977.1:0-13453 GCA_001414355.1 Hymenoscyphus salicellus
ATGTGTGAGAAAGATGGGTTGTAGGGCCAGTTGATGTGTCCATGTTCTCGTTGCTTTATGCGTCTGATGTTGTTCACGGTTTATCTCTTTAAGCCATATATACTTCAGAGCTCTCTAGTAGCACGACCATAACAGCTAATTACGAGTATATTTAGTCTTGCAATAGACCGATCCGTGCAATGAAATCATATTTTTGACGGCCGGAATGTTGCGGATCCAGGGACAACTAACCACACCGTTCATCTAATCTATTGTCTCGAGTTAGTGTGATGTTCAGGTCATTTCAAAAGAGAGTAGAGGGTACGAACCGGAATTCAATTGCAACTACTGACGGTGGACATCGGATGTGTGTCGTCTCGTAAGTAATACACCAAGCTCGAACTGTCCATCTGACGTGTCCGCATCGGAACTCGACCTGTGTGTAGTTACACATGATTCCTTTTCTCTCTTTCTTAGATCGTGGCTGACTCCAGAGGCGGGTTTCTCTTTCTCTTGAGTTGGAAAAATGGAAGGTGGGAGGCGGGGTTTGGGTGACCGTGCAAATAAGGTTTAGATGGGAAGAAAAAAGAGTTCGGTGCTAAGATGCGGGACGGGTGAAAGGCGTTGTTTTGAGTTTATTTTAGCTCTGGTCTGTTCTGCTCTGCCAGAGAGAAACGACTGTAAGAAGTGGGGGGTTGAGTAAAGTGGTGGTGTAGTTTGTTGATGTGAAGTGAGAGTAAGAAGCTTGTTGGTTAACGATAGGGACTGTTGCAAACCGATGGAGTTTGAGAGGGGTTGGAAAACGTGAGGTGTTGTGGATATCGAGTCCGTTGAGAATTTGTGGGTGTAGGGTTTTGGTGGAGGGACAGCAAAGTGAAGGTGGTGGTGGTGGTGGTGGTAGAGAGCTTGGAGGGATATGTATGCATATATGCAGTTGAGTTTTGGTGTGCCGTGTGGTGGTGGTGGTGCGGTCCAGAACTATGGATGTACCTTGGGCTTGCTTGAGGACAAGAGCAGAGGCCCTCCTACATATGAAGTGCAGATGCACCCCTCGATTCGATTTGGGGTTCCACCCGGCTGATTCACCTCGACGATAGAGAGGGCCATGTCCCTTTTTCGGTCTCCAGCGACGGGGTATAGCTCGGTATGGGGGGTCTCGTTATTTTGCCAGGGGCCATGCAACTGGTATTGGGATTGGTATGCATGGGTTGAAAAGAATAGTGGATTTATGACCGTGAGGGTGTTAACAGGACAGGGGCAGTCCTCGAGCCTCGCCTCGAATTCCTGGGGTGCAGTACCTCTGTACCAGGCCCAGAGCAGGGGATCCAGCTCGCCTCAGATTGCTGGGACAGCTTGGGAGCTGAGGACTTACAGCACTGCTGAGTGGTGTTGTGTTGTGTTTAGGTTTGGTTAGGCACAACAGGATCGCCCCCTGTGGACAGCGAAGAACTTGGCCAGACAAGCAAATTGGCTTGTCGTTGGGCCGCATTATGACGAGCTTGAGGGAGGAGGATGGTGATAGAGTATACGTACAGTATTTCCAGCAAGTCCGTATTCGAGTACTACATGCCGGGTTTGATATAAGTTGTCCACGCACACCTTCTGTGGCCACATTAGCAGCCCTATTTGATAGAAAATTAGCTTTTCTCCCTGAGAGAAATGGCTCAAAGAGGACAAGCGTAGGAATGTGCAAAAGATAAAGGAGGATACGGAGGAACTTGCGGCAGTGTGTAGATTCGCTGATGCATAGCCGTAGGGGTGTAAATGACTAAACGAGTTAGATTAGTCGGTTGGTTTACTCTTCGGAGAAGCGAAGCCAGGATATTGAGACTCAAGATAAAGGAAGGGTTTCTGTATAATGCCCGCGCGATGAGTGATGAGCTTGCTCGCCAAGATTCAGGGGTGCCCCTTATTCAATGCCCTCTTTGATGCCCAATGCTCCTCAACTCGGCTGTCTTGGCATTTCTCACTCCCCTCTCTTCACCACTCTCTGACCTCTGAAGCCCTCATCATTATCGGCTTACCGGCTCACGGCAAGGCAAATGGAGGGCACCACTGACCTTGGAGGCTGCTGTGCAGTGGTGGTGATGCATGTGCAAGTCAGTGCAGTGCAGCAAATAGTGTGTAGGCTTGCATAGGATGTGCATCCAAACCTAACCGACACTCATCTGCTTGCTGCTGATCAATAACATGTTGTATAAACCCTCAAACTCTCCTTGGTACAAAGTACCGCCCAACTGCCATCTGATCACCAGTCACTTGATATAACTCCCGCTCAAACCAGAAAAAGAGACCCCTTCCACAAAACTCGAACCATTTTGAGTTCACTTCTGACTGGTTGACAGGACTAGACTGGGACAGGCTTCGAGCAATCAAGGTCCACCATCGCCAAAGGCTTGCAAACCCTCAAGGAAAGCATTGTCCGGGCCTACCAAGCCCTGGAGCGAACAACCTGCGGGGGTAAGGTACGAGTTTCCAGGGACCAGAAGCCAACGTCGACAGCCCACTCATCGCATGGCACCTCGCAAGATCGTCAGAAAAGATCATCTCACATCAAGCATAAGCAAGGAGCAAAGGACATCATACTCCCGCCCGGTATGTGACAACTTCCGTCGGCAACAGAAACTGGAGATGACTTCATTCATGTTCTTTCTCCATTCATACCGGCTAAGTCATTTCTTACGTATGAAATAGCCAACATCCAGTATATGGCCATGCCACCATGCTGGCAGCTGCAACGGGCCGACCCTACTCATGAGAATATACGTTTCTGCAAATTTCATGCGCATTCTGTCGTCGTACAACAAAAGACTGTAAACATTACAACATCGACGATCGAATCCTGTCATCCTGAGTGGAGAAGACAGCGCAAAACTTTCAAAAAGGCCCAGTTTAGAATGACCCGGAGAGCGCGAGACCAATGGGGTGATGTCGTACGATTATTTTTCCTATGGAGCTATATCTCGCTTCCAAAGATCGAGCCAAAATGGAATTGCGGAACGAGTGCCCGCTACCCCAATTCCTTTTCTGCTGCGCAGATCCGAATTGATCAAATCCCTCTTCTCCTCGGCGCATTCTCTGTCCTTACTCGATAGAAGACCATTGATATTCGAAGACGCTGTAGGGAAGGTGATAAGCTATCGACAAGGTCTCTGTGCTGTCCCATGGTACAACATGGAAAGCATGGCCAGGGCTGTGATTGATTGATTATATTATTGAGCAACAAGACCAAATCCATCTGAACACATTTTCAATTGATCGGTCCTCCTCTAGCCCCTGGATTCGTGTCGATTACACTTCACGAACCGCTCCAGAATTTTACGAACTTTGCAGGCCATATTCAGCATCGCGATGACTTATCGATGGATCAAGCTCCTGAGCACTGTCATCTCATCGGATTCGGTGCGCCCGAATATTATTCCTGGGAGGAGCCCATAACAGTCGTAAACCACCATCAATATTATCAACGACTAGCTGGCCGCTTGCGATATAAATATCCAAGTGCCAAGCGAAGGGATGATTGTCTTAATTCTGCCGGCACTTAATTCACCTCGGCATTCGTTAAAGGAAGGCAGAACTGGTGCCGGCTGTGGGTTCCAAAATGTCATGAGATCGTCCATGCCCTTCGTTTCATCACACAAGCTTCTCTTCTCTTTCCAGCGTCGTTTACGCTATCTGGCCGAGCATTACTTTAGGTGGGTAGCGTCTCTATATTTTCTTGAAATCCAGCGAGATTTTCGTCATTTGAGGGCTCCAGTCTTGATTCTCGAGCTCAAAAATCATGACCCGCTGCTCCCCACTTGCTTGTGAGTGACGAATTTGACGTTTCGGCAGGCACTGCCAGATATCCTAAAAGAGAAATTCATCGACATCAACATGGATATCAGTACAATTGAATCGATCGCATCCAGCTCGGAAATCCCACCTCACTTCAAACAACCCAATCTTTAAATGAAGCATTTTATTCAACCCGGTACTTTCACTACCGCTTCTGTCTCCAACAAGGGAGGAATATCTTAATTGTTATAAACAACATGCATGTTCATCACTCCACTCCTTCTCGGCAAGAACTAGTAAGATCATCCTGTGACGCCAATTTGGAGCCCCAAAAGCATAAAACACCAACGGTGAACACACTCTCTTAAGCCAAAGTCCCGTGATCCACAAACGTCTCGAAAGTTCCTCAAAGCAAGTGCTCCGCCCCATGAAAGACTCCTCCCTGGCAGTTACTTGATTGTGGGGCATCCTTACCGTGGCATCGGGGCGCTTAATGTTCTCCTGACGGGCAATGAACTGCTACTGGTGTCTTTAAATATAAATAATGTCCGAGTTAAACAAGGGTCATTTAAGACGCCGATCTAGTGCAACTACCGTTTTTCTTCTTTGGGATGGAAAATGCGGAGATTGAAATACAGCGGCAAGGTTGACCTTGCGAGCAAAGAGCTGTCAAAACTCTGCCGTAGTGCCGAAAAACAATGCGAAAATATGCTTCGTGTAGAAGGGGTCCCGCTATCGGTAGTCAACCATTTTCTACGGATTACGGACGATTTAAATGGGGTTTTGATACTCATATCAAAGCCTCAGAGAACAACCTCATGTAGTACCCCCGCGCAGTTTCTCGAAGCGGAAGAACCCAGCTACCAAGTATGAAGAACCCCAAAGTAACAGTAACATTATCACATCTCGTCGAATTTCCCTCACATGAGGCTTGAGCAGAATCGGCTTGTACGCGACAAACCCCACAAGTTCCAGAACCAACGAGAGAGGAAGAACCGAGAGAAATCCCACGGAGAGAACGAAAATGGAGCGAGAACTGTCAAACGATTCGACACATCAGTTACAAGTTGCAGGCCAATAGAACGACAGCATAAACAACCTATCAAAGCGCCTTTTGCTAGGGCTCACCTCGGTTCTGCAGTCAATTGTTTGGCCTGCAAGGAAAGTGCAAAAGGAAGAATCCCACGATAATTCCATCCACTGCCACGAGGATAACAATCAATTGTCAAGAACAACCCCGGGCGACCTTTACTTGCCCGCGAATTGGCCGTTTTCATCACCAACACGTGGCCAAACCAACCGGCGTGGGGGATCGTCGACGGTGGGATATTTTCCGAAGGAAGAGAAAGGCCCTTGAATTTTGTACCAATTGAGAAGGAGCATTTTTCAGACAGGGAATCATGCAGCTTGTTATTTGCTTTTGGTGCTGGTTATCTTTCATTGCGAATCCTGCTCACTCGAGCAGTTGAAATGGGTAAAAGCCGTTGCGAACTCGGGAATTTTCCAAAGACATTTCGAAACAGACAGAAAGTCTATTTTGCTTCCTTTCCAGATCTGGTCTTGTCATTTGGAATTCGAAGTCCGATTTCTTGAAGGTCTGGGTCTCATTTCGCTTTATCTTCGGAAATCCCATGTTGAAAGTCGGTATTCAACGGCTTGGTTGTGTTCAGACAAGAGGGCGACAAGAAGTTGCCGTCCCAAGCGGAATGAACTCTCAATCTTCCCCTAAACTCTATTTCGTTGGGCATCAACCTTCTCTTTGACCATCCTCGGTGTTCCTCACGAGGTTCGCATGCTCTTTGCCGATAAATATATGTAACCCCCACTCAGGTCGTCACCTGTACGCGTGGGGTTGACACATATCCACAGATCTAATCCAGCAAAGCAATCCATCCCCTTCCAAACTCTGAACGTTGCATTGCAGAATTCCCAAAGTCAAAAAGCAGACAAGAACTCAAGGGACCTACCCAGCCACAAACTTCGGGAGTTTGAAATCCAGTGGTGGGGGTCCTGGTCCTGGTGGTTTTGATAAATGCCCAAAATCAATCCATCCTGGATACCACCGTACCAAGCAGAGCAACCTCTTTATGTTGCATTGCAGAAGTACCGATACCAAAGGTAGTCCAACAATATTCTCCGAGACCAGACCGTATAATGAACGGCGTTGCAGTGCATGCTTACCAGTAGTTGACAGAGCATTTATCAATTTCCAAGTTCGCAAGAGGCGATGATTGACTTTTGTGGAAGTCACGTTGTCGCATTGCAACTTTGGTGTGTGAAATGACCGTAGGTACCTCCGTAACTTTGGATGGGAAGGGCTTTTCAGCATCTGGAAGATGAATTGAACCGGATGAAGTCTTGGAATTTGATGACAGCCACCAACAAAATAAATGGGTCGAACCACTCACAGGTAGGAGAGTACATAATAAGCAATGACAATTCCCGGCGCTTCACGCTTCAACTTGAGGCGTCAAGCCAGCGGCAGTGTTAGAACAGTATTTGGTTGGAGAACGAAGAAAAAGTCAACACAAAATTGATGAGAAAATAAAAAGAAGGAAAATGCCTATGTGTGCGAGAAAATCAAGAAAGAGTGTAAAGTAGTAGAGGAGAAAGGCGGAATGTCTCGGAAATCCCCAACTGTCCAATCAACATCGTGATAATCATTCTTAGAACAATCGGATCGTACTTGAAACTTGAGAACACAATTAGAAGATAAATTCGAAAATTCCCACGTCTTTGGAAAATAAATTATCCGTACTATGTAAAATGAACAAGAAAAGGACGCGTGAGTACCAGAAATTCAGGTAAAAAAAATCACAGGAGAACAACGATGAAAAGAAAAGGAAAAAGGAAGAGAAATACACCTCTTAATGGACCATTGCAGCTATCAACAAATCAAATACTATCCAGAACAGTCAGAGAATCATATTCAAATACTATGTTACAAATAAAAAAACATTACCTCTCCCATCAAGAGAACATGGCGGGGTAGTAGAAGCAGTTGCTCCTCACTCCTCTCAACATTAAAACAAGACCAAAATCAAAACGAAAAGACGTGATAACAACACCAAATTGCGATATTCCAATTCTTATCCTCCAGGTTCGTAACACGCCATTATAATTTACCCACAATCTTCACCCCTCACAACCGACACCCATCCCTACCCTCTACCCACCGAGAGCCTAAATACACACGACCACAACCCCTGATTCTCCACAAGCAGTACCAGAACAAAAGAATAGGGTACGACACCGTGATAGGAAACGACATCGTGACGGTACCAGTACACTGTTATAGCATGTAATCCCAAGTAATACTTGATCAACATCCCAAAGAACTCTTCCTACATCATAGGAGATGAAACAATGAACCCAGAAAGTGTCGAACAATCAACTTTCGATACAGTACAACGTTTCTGATTTGATATCCATCGCCTAGCTGAAGAAAAGAAGCTTATGAGCAGGTAATGAATTATAAGGCGCGGCTTTGGAACTTGTGGGGTTGAATAGAGTGAAAAACCGTGAGAAGTAGAAGTGGACTATCCAAACAGCTTTTAAAACTACCATTCAATCAACACCTCAACGCTACAATAAGTGCACCTCTCAACTCCCACGGTGTACTCTCTCGATCATGGTGAAACAACATGATCCAAAATTTGGGATGGGGACTTCTCATTACCAACAAATTATAGAAGATGAATTTGTGATCTCGAGGTTATATCCAACAAACCACCTTTTGACCTTTAAGAGTCAAGCCAGTCTTTATCAGAAATGACATATGTTTTTCGATAAAGTACCAACTTTGCCTCCCAATTACTTCTATCATTATGTTAGACAGGTAGGTAAGATGCTTGAACTCAAAACTTCAAATCGTGAGCCATAGCCCCAACTGTAGATTTAATTGAGTGAGAATAGAAAGAACAAAGACTAGCCTATTGATTTCTACCTAAGACAATTCTCTAGAGTCTCTGCTTATAATACAAAAACAAGAGAAGGATATGCGTATGATTCAGTAGGAAAAGTAATTCAAAAATCCATAAACGAAAACAAATACTCGCTCAAAGATATGGGAATAACTTCCACACAAACAAAGAGTATTGTCTACCATACACCTTGAACCAAGACCATGAAAGTGGAAACTCAGTCCGTCCATCCAACGATGCCATGACAATTAAGCGCGCACTATCCAACCAAAAAACAACTAAAAAACAATCTCGAGATACCACGATCACGAAAATCCCACAAGACAGCGAGACTTCACGATGAAGACTAATACCCCGAGAAAACAGTCGAAGAATTCCAAACCCCTCCTGCCGCCCCCAAAAAAGGAATCAAGTTCCCCAAGGCAGGTCTCCATAAAACCACACGGAAATCCGGCAATCCAAAATTAAAGAATCCAAAAACACAGCAAGGAACAAATGAACATGAAAGAAAAATATTGGAATGATGGACTTCCAAAGAGCAAGAATAAAAGACTTGAATTCCTTGCCTTGCTATACAAGAGCAAAAGGCATATATATACACCATCTCGCAATATCCATTACCGCATCTATTTACCGAAAATCTCTTTCTCCATCCGCATGCCCGACGGGCATACGGATATCTTAAGTGGCTTGATATAACTGATATCACCGTACCTATCAACAAAAAAGAACCCTGAATTCCGTAGGATTTCTTCTAAGTAAACCATTGCCCAACAACCGCTAATAGTTCTAACTTCTATGACCACACATTGTCGTGATAATGGGTTTGAGAATAACGACTCACACTCATTGGATGGAAAAACCTAAATTGTAAAACACCAAGCTAGAGAGAATCAAGTGTGAGAGAGAAGTTAGAGTACCCCTCTTAACTTTCATAATAAGAATCGAGAAGGGGATGTACATGACCATTGACTATTATGTTTAAGAGAACACAAAATAATCATGTATATCCAGTCAAGAAATATACAACGAAGCAAACAAAAACGGTAAAAATTAGACCAATTAACTCAAACACCGAACACGCACTCCAAAGAAAGTCGAGACATAATAATTAACATCTCAATTGGTTATCAACTTGCTCTCAACCAAAGTAGGCACAAAAAAGCTCCACTCCACCATAAATGCTTAAATACTCAGCAAATAAAAGAACCCAAGAACACCAATACGCCATGCCGCTCCAAAGTGCAAAAGCAAACGAACCCCAACAGCAAGAAAATGGTCAATCCAACGGCAATAGACCTGGAAACTATGGACAAATTCAACATGCATCATCAACACCAACATCTTTAACCCACTCACTCACCCACCCACCCCATCCCCATAACCTCTCTAGCTCGCCCACTCAACGCTTCCATATGGTTCGGCTTACGCCTCACGACCTCTTCACCCTCCTCTTCGGCGCCGGCGTCCCGTTAGTAGCCATCCCCAGTGCAATCTTACTCCTACTAACCCTAGGGATAGAACTCCTCTTCTTCTCCGCCGTCTCGGGCTTCTTCTCCTTTTCCTCAACAACAATGACCTTCTTCTCCTGCACAATAGCCTTCTTCTCCTCAGCAGGTACTGATTGCTCCTTCTCCTTGACCACAACTTCCTTCTCAACCTTCTTCTTCACAACAAGAGAAGATTTCTCCTTCCCCTTCTGTCCTTCCTTCTCTTTCTCCCCTCTCCCCTCCTTCTCCAATACCTCGACCTTCCTCCCATCACTAAAATGCTCCAAGACCTCCGCCCAAACAACATTCTTCCCCTTCCCTTTCTCCATCTTCCTACTCTTCTCATCAAAAACCTCCTTCAACGCCCTCTGCCGACTAGGAATATCCCCCTTCTCATCCTTCTTAGCCAGTAAATCAAGCGGATAAAGCGCACCCCCCTTATTCTTCCTCGTATTAACTCTCGTCAATGCAGTGAGTTCCTTCTCCTTACTCTGTTGAAGCGTAACCGTGCTATCCTGTCCCAATCTACGGAAAGGTATAGAGCTAGGAGCAGGTAACTGACTCGTAGATTTCACCACAGGAAGACGTGTGCGACCACTTCTTCGAATGGAAGTTGGTGGTTCGGTGAGATCCGCGTCTTTTTGGGAGCTTGAGTTGCGTCTTCGTCTCTTGTTGGGCTTTTCGACGGGTGCAATGGGGAGGCTGACGTCGAATTCATCCTTTGCTTCAGCTTCTGGTTGCGCTTCGGCTTCGGGAGAGGCGGAGCCAGTGATTTCCAAGGCGTCGGTAAGAGGTAATCTCAGTGGTGAGTGGGGGAGTGATCGTTTTCTTGGGGCTTTTGCAGCTTTATTGGCATGGCGATTGAGGAAGTCTAGGAGGACAGTTGTATCATCAGGGTCGTAATTGGCTTGTTTTTGGTCCTGTGTATTGAGGTCCACATTGATTTCGACAGTGACATCTTCCATGACTGCATCGAGAGTCTCATCAGCAGCCATGGCTGGAGAAGTCCCGTCCAGTGACATTGAGATTGGCTCCAAAAACTCCAAAGACTCTACAATTGTGTCATCTACATCGCTGCTTGGGGAGTTTGCAGTTTTGCTAGGTGTGATTTGCTCGAAATCATTGATGGTAGGTGATTCTCCGCTTGCTGAAGGAGTTGGACTAGAATGAGAAAAGTCGTCCTCATCTCGCTCAGTTACTTCATTTGGGGTGTGTGGTGAATCGTTGTCAATCTCCGAGCTAGCAACAGACTGTTCTACTTCTAACTCGTGATCTTCGAAGTGGCTAGATTCATCTCCATATTGTTGATCAAAGACTTCAGTATTGTCCAAGGTCTCAGATTCATCCATGCGAGACTGGTCATCATCCTGATGATCAAAGGCCACAGTGTTTTCAAGAGACTTAGAGTCGTCCAAGTGAGAGTGGTCGTTATCCTGCTCCTCGGCCATCACGGTATCCTCACGAGTTTCAGACTTATCATCACCCTTCCCACTCCAAATCATCTCATCATCTTCTGTAGGCGAAGCTTCACTCTCATGAACAGCAGCAGAATTAAAATCGATTGGAATAGCGATATCTTTATCCTCATCGGTTTCTGGTGAAGGTGATTGCTCGGGTTCCGAATTCATAGCTGCTTGAGGTGTAGGCATAACTTCCCTAACACTGACTTTGATCTGGTTTTCTGGGGTAGATAGAGATGGTGCTTCTGGAGCTGATTCAGGAAGTTGTTCGATGAGCATAGTTTCTTGGTTGATAGTAAACAAGCTCGAGCGTGTTGATCTGGTGCTTCTTCGAGTAGCCGGTCTCTCATTGGTCCATCTGGATTTTGATGTCCTACGCGTCTTCTTCGATATTGGCGTGATTGGTCCTTCGATATTGTCCATGAGCACGTGAGCCAGGGTTTTCCTTCGACTCTCAGCTGGTACTGAAACTTCATCGAAGACTGTAACAGGTCGTTTTACAGGTGAAGTAGCACATAGCTGCTCTGCAATCTGCTCTTCCTCGCTTAGCTCAAGTTCAAGCTCCTCCTCAAGTTGTAGTTCGGAAGTTGTGGTGGAGACCGTTGGGTGGTTGTTCATTGGCGCATCTTGTGTGTCGCATTTCGAGGGTGTGGTTTGCATTAAAGATGGTTGTTGTCGTTTAACAGAGGAAGCCACATTCCCTTCGAAAACTTTTGGAGGTGGCGTAAATTGTTGGGCTGGTTCCACCGCAGTTGAGTCCACCTCGTTGGTAGCCTCCGCATCCAGAGCATCCAGCGTAGCAGCAGCGGTGCCTTCTGACAGAATGTTGTGGGATGTTGCCAATTCTACAGACTCTCGGGTCGCACCACTTGGACTTTCAAAGCTAAAGGCAACTGCTACCTGGACGTCGATGTCCCCAGATTCCACCGTAAGCCTCCGGATACTTTGACGCATCGACGCTCTTTTCCGTACAGGCTTCTTTGACGCCTCCTCCAAAACCTTAACCGGGCCCAGGACGATTTGATTCGATTCGTGACTAGGTCGCTTCCTCAATGCCTTCCTCGGGGTAACCAAATGGTTTGCATTCGTCCGCTTCCTAGGAACCATAAGACTTTCCGAATCACTAAAGCCCATCGAAAGTCGTGCTTCTTCCCCAGTATTGCATAATATTTCCGTATCATTACTCTGCGTAAACTCATCCATCCATTTGGCCTCACTAATATTCTCCTTCGCGCCTTGAATGCGCGCCCTCTTCCTCGAGCCGGTTCCGCCTTTAACCAATTCCACCTGAGCAGCCTCGGCGTTCTCTTTGTTCTCGTGCGATCGTAGGCCAGGTCTCTTCCATATCTTATGGCCTTGGAGACGTGGGGCAGAAGCCGCTCTCGGAGCGCGTTCCCAAGCTTTAACCCTTCGATTTGGAGGTTGTGGCGCGAAAGAATCTTTGTATACCTCCCTAAACCCAGATCAGTAGATGCAAGTAAGAAAAAGTAAAGGGTGTTGGGGAAAAGTGTACAAATTCGCGTTGGGGAGCTGCGCGGATAAAATATCCTCCACGCTCTCCATTGCAACAACAAAGAACTTCTTAGAAGTGTTTTTGTAACAATGGGCGCTCGATTTTTTGTAGTAATGCGTAACTTGCTACCCAAGAAATTCTCGAAATATAGACATGAACTTGAATTATTGGAGGTATTAGGTACAAGCGTTCATAGGGGAAGGTATCGTAACGATGGGGGAACCTGGAATTTTAGTTGTGCAAAAGACGCTGGTTGACCGGGTGTCTGTTTACATTGAAATTATGACCTATCATACACCCCTGATAACCACCTAACCACATCCGACCTTAGCGCCATAATTTTGAGCTCTCGAGACCTTCAACACCTAGCAAGTCGCATCACC
This sequence comes from Hymenoscyphus salicellus, assembly GCA_001414355.1. Lineage (NCBI taxonomy): Eukaryota > Fungi > Ascomycota > Leotiomycetes > Helotiales > Helotiaceae > Hymenoscyphus > Hymenoscyphus salicellus. The sequence continues at coordinate 12,526 of LLCD01000977.1, forward strand.
AGCCAAAACCCTCTACATCTCGCCCTGTAAATCCCACCGCATCTCTCTACCCCAATCGATTCTCCCCCCGCTCACCCTTCAAAATGCCACCAAAGGGAAGCACAGCGCTAACGCCCATGCGCCTGCCCCCTCTCCCAAAACTCCGAGTCCGCAGACCAAATCAAACAGAAGCAAACCCATGTCTAGCTATCATGAGCTCAGTCCTGAGTACCTTCGCCCTGTCCCAATTATCTTTCATGGCTAACGACGGAATTAGCATGTTGGGCATCATCAGGATACAACGTAGCAGGCTGCGCAGCATTAGAAACGCAATTACGGACGTGTATGGATACACCTGTATGTCTCCCCCCTCTACATCCCAATTATATCATTTGCACATGGATGCTAATCAGAATCACCAAAAAACAGAGACCCAAGAACCAAAAGAAGAACACAATCAATCACCATCTCTCTCGAATGTACCCCAAAATTGTCGGTCCAAGGAAGAGGAAGTGAACGAGGCGGACGGAGTGAACAAATTACATTTGCTCGGGGCTTGTACTTGTGCGACACTAGACGAGATCTAGTTGTACATTTTGAGAAAAGGGAGCTGTACGGGCATAGGCATACAATCGGGGCGTTACATGGGCGATCAATCTTTTGTACAATAATGGAATTCATGATACACCCCCCTTGGCCCTATGGAGTCTTCTTGGGGAAGTCGATTGGTGTTAGTGGGTGGAAGAACAAGCAGTACATCGCTCCATCCGAGATACCATACCGGGAAGATGAGTGTTATACAGGAAGAGGATACCGAATCAAGATTCGGAATCGATAAACGCTGAATGAGAGTTATTGCGTTACGGAGGCTTCCAAATTTTGAATTCCTAGCGTCTCTTACTAACTAAATCCATAATCCTTCTGTGGACTTCCAGGAACCCCCCCCCCC
>LLCD01000978.1:0-13446 GCA_001414355.1 Hymenoscyphus salicellus
TGTCGGTATATAATTCTGGTGAATAGCACCTCACGAGAGCCTGGTGGATCTACATGCTTCAGGTCATGTGAGTGGCTTGCCACTCACATACTTAAGCTTGCAGGACACCACCTCTCTTTACTCTTTACGCACAAATGAATACACCGATTTAGTTACCTCAAAGAGAAGGTGACCTGAATCCCGTATTCGCCGTCGTCACGACTACCAGGTCGTACCAACAATCTTTAAACTCGACTTTGAGCAGCGCAATTAAATGCTAAATTGATTAGAAATATTAATACGTGGAGGAAAAGAGTTTGACTAACCTCGGCGGATCTGACACAGTCAAGATGAAATGGCCACTCGTGACCTAATGCGTCGAAAAAGTATACGGGCTGTTGACGTTTGATCTGTTCAGCGAACACCTTCTGCATATTACATATCATCTCAAACATTTGGAGACTCTGGTTTCTATTGAAAGTTAGTGTGAGACCAATAGAGAGTACCCTAAAGTTGACTTACTCTATCAGGCATATCAAACTCTGTGTAGCATTTTCTTTGGATTCCGCTTCGAGTCTAAATGTAGACATTAGTTGCTTGAACAAGTTTATTCATTATGACTTACTGCAATCTTTCCAGAGTCTTGGAATGGCTATTTAAGATGCTTTTCGTTACATCGACCCCGTCTCTGATATTCGCTAAGATTTGTTCTTGACCGGCGAAAGCCTTCGAATGATTCATGTTCGACTCGCTGTTAACAAGTGACAGTTAGGAGATATAATTAAACAGGATTAGGAGAAGGGTCCATACATTTGAATTGCATGAAGCATAATTGAAATGGCAGAAGTATGCGCATTTAGCGAAGCCCGAAACAAATCAACCTCCTTTTGGCTACAGAGACTCCACTGGATTTTGCGCCACGAGTCTTTGACCCAAGAACCCGATCCTCCTTCACATAAAGAATTTTGATATTTTCCGACTTTTTGCATGAATCCATCGATCGTTTGGCGGCACTGTAATGCTGCACCAAACAGCGCGATCTGTTGATGCTGTTGCTCCCCTTCGAGACGAATATTCTTGACTTTGACCAGCGCACTGTTCAGGGAAATGAGTTCAGCTATTACTCCCTGGTATTGACTGGATGACCCATTGCTGTCTTCTAAAGCTTTGGTGATCTTGACGACGACCTGGATAGCGGAAATTATGTCGCCCACCGACCAACCGAAAGACATGTTTGAATTAATTGTACCTCCGATGACCGAACCGTGCAAAGCGAATCGAGATTCGCTGCAAGTAGATAGGTTTATGTACTCAACCTTGATTGCTGAGTGTGGTGGCGGAGTTCATTCTGTTGAGGCTGAGAGAAGCCACAACTCTAATGGTATGACCGAGGACCCTTAGGCCCAAGGGGTATTCAAGTCGTACTGCGAAACCAAAATAGCCAATAAAGTCAGTAACACCCAAGGATGTGAAACGAGAAAAATGGGTGTTGTTCTTTACGATAATTTGTGATAGAAATCTTGCCCAAGACAATTTGGTGACATTTAGGAGTTGAAATATTATTGGTTTTATTGCTTTAGTGGATGTCTCGGAATAAATCTTCGCGTAGTGATTTATAGAACGGAAGAAACGCCAAATGAAAAGTGAAAACACTCCCATTAATTTCTAGGATAAGAGTATCGTGATGTCTCCTGCCAAAGTATTCATGAGCCATGGCCTTTGAAATTGCACTCATCCACCTAACGGGAGATTCGAAACTCTACCACTTCTTTTTTCCCATACAGAATTTCGGAATCCCTCAACCAGTGAAACAAACAAGCGCCACACCCAAACCGACTTCCAAAGGTATTGAGTTCTAAGATCGAGCAGCTTGCGTCGTTTTCACTAAACATAACATCAAATGTAAACCCCTGTTTCAGCAGCAAAACATCCATTTCACCACCAGCTCCAGAGTTTATTTCTGATAATATTTCCGCATGTGCATCCGAAATTCCCTCCATCACTGTTCCGTCAATTCTTGAATTTCTTCATCGTTCTTGCTCTCGATGAAAAAGGATGGTTTGTGCCATCTGTACTGAGAGACAGCCGTGATTCTCCCATTAGGTGGTGCGCAGAAAACTCAAATTTCCTTTGCTGTATTCATGTCCGGATTGAAAGGGTGTTGAATTGAGGTGCAAATGTATTGTAACCTAAAGAGTGATTGTATTTTGTCTGTCTCAGAGAGTGTAAAGAGGAAGATGTCCTCGAGTACTTATACATGTTGAGTAAGAAGCTAGGCCTATTCTGTCTACCACGTGACTGCCGTCTGACAAAGGGAGGAAGAAAAAGTTGATGGTATCAGCGTGTTTGTCCAATGGCCGTAAAATCGAATTTGTCGCACGATGGGATGTCGTGATTCTTAATACAATTTCATCGACTGTTCTCAATGGTGTTACTCCTTTCACGCCGTCTTTGGGTGAACAAGCATCGAGTCGTAGAAAAAGACCTTCGGGTGGGAAGAGAAGCGTCGAAAATGGGTCTCCAAGGTCTGACAATTCTTCTGCGTACAATCGACTTGGTTCTCGCGTGTGCAAAGAGCTTTGGGAAGCGTTCAAAATTAGACGAGCTTGTAGGTGGTTTGTTGGGGCCTGGATTCGTATATATGGTAATTTTCTGGTTTCTGGCGTTTAGCATTTGCGGTGGATTGGGAAAGGAGCTATTTGAGTGTCTTTTACCTGGCTTTTTCGTACATATTGCTCACTTCCCCTAGACATATAGGATAGATTGGATAATCACTAGCAAGTGTAGAAGCTAGTAAGACTTCGATGTTATACTCTATAATAGTGAGATTTCGTGGAACCGTTACTTTGAAGTAATTGGCAAAGACGTTTATAGCCTTTTCCTAGGGTTCCATACCCTGGACGAGCAGGGAAATGCGTACTCAGGGAGGCACTACCCAAGGCCATGATGTCTTTGGTGTTTTTCCATATAATTGTTTTCAATGTCCGTCATTTCCGCATCTGGAGAACTTGTAGGTACAGATGGATGTCTAGGCGGAATGTAAGTTGATGCTCAAGAAAGTTACCTATTGTATTCAAAATTTCCCTAAATATAACCTCCTACAACCAACAGCTCAAGCCTTCTATGCTCATTTCTATATTGGGCTGACTACAGAGTACAAATCCTTGAAAGCAATACCTAAGTTTCAGTACGGACCTGACTGCCCACTGTGGCCGACTTTTGCCCTTCGGGTACAGGAAACTCTTCTCTGCCAACAATGTGAATTCCCCTGCCTTAGAATGTCGCTTAAACATGGAATATCCATCCACCAATCAATCTTCTTTATCGACTCCTCCCACTATGGAACTTTTCTCAACCAAAATCTTAGGAAAATATTCAAGCCAGTGTGGTCAGTAGTATATTGTTGACACCATTTAAGCAAAAAAATGTCCGTGCAGCATATACTTAAACACGAGTAAATTTAATTCTGAGGGTAGAAATGAGGTGCTGGCAGTTGAGCGAAAATGAAGATCAAATTCGCTTAGCGAGCGAGGGCTGTGTTGATGTTGACGCACGTGCAAACGGTATCCAACGGTATACTACTGACCACACTGCGAGTCTAAGAGATGCTTCAAAAAAGTTTAGGATATGACTGTCCCAGTTTCCCGGTTATCCACCTCAAGATCGGCATCTGACATCCCCTATGGCAATTGATTGTGTTGGCGCCAGGTTCTCGTAGTCTCGTTGAAGCTCTCTTAGCCTCTCCATAGAGTCGTCGGGATAAGTATCGATTTCAGAGGGCCGTAAAGCTAAGGTATCGATCTCCGAGTTGGAAGAGAATAGGACATGGTGAAGGAACTACTGAAAGTGCCCTATAGAATCGATCTATCTCGGCTCGACTATCATGGCAAATCTCGCGAGTCGGTAGAGGATCCCTGGGTCCAAGGAACCGGAAACCGCCTGCAGGTCCTCTTGGACTACCTCGAAAGGTATAGCAACGGGAAATGAGTGTCCGTGGAACAAACAACTCTTGCCACACTAGCCGTAGCATATCTTCGACTAATTTGGTTTGATGGTTAGCAGACTGCTGATTAGAATTAGAATCTCCCATGATTGGGTATGAGAGTCTAGTCTTGGATTCAGATGGAATACATGGCCGAAATACAGCCATATCTTATAGACGATTGAGCGTCATGCTAAGGGAAGAATAAAACAATTGAATATTATAAACAATAGAGAATTCATCGTAACAAAGACGGCGAGAGAGTTCACTCTTTAGAATAAGTGGGGCGTATGTTGCTTCCTCAGGCAGCCACCAGGCTCCAAGGTTCCCCGCCATAAATCAGGACTCAACACCACCACCAACAATCCTCAGGATTCCTCGATCGCATCGCACATAACACAAACCAGCTAATCTCTCAAATACATCTCATACTCACAAACTTGAACATCCGGCCGCATCCTCATCATGGGTTCCGTTGTTCTCCCCCATCTGCGAACAGGATGGCACGTCGACCAAGCCATCATGAACGAGGAGGAGCGCCTCGTGGTCATCCGATTCGGACGAGACTACGATCAGGACTGCATGCGACAAGATGAGGTTCTCTACAAGATTGCTGACCGCGTCAAGAACTTCGCCGTGATTTACGGTACGTAGCCTTGTGCTTCCCTAGGAAGAAATAAGGAATGTGCTAACGTTTGCTGTACAGTTTGTGATTTGGAGGAAGTACCTGACTTCAAGCAGATGTACGGTTAGTACCACAATCCGACTTTGATCGTGCAAAACACCACCTCAAAGTCTACTCCTCTATTTCCCCGCTAACGTTTGCCTCGCAGAACTTTACGACCCTATGACGATCATGTTCTTCTTCCGAAATAAACATATGATGTGCGATTTTGGAACGGGAAATAATAACAAGTTGAACTGGGTGCTCGAGGACAAGCAGGAGCTCATCGATATTCTCGAGACAATCTATCGTGGTGCAAAGAAGGGACGTGGTTTGGTTGTCAGCCCCAAGGATTACTCCACACGCTATCGTTACTAGGTTTCGAACTTTTACGACTCTCTCACGATCATATACGACATCAGGATTTCATTCGGGCTGTTTTGTCTCAAAGTTCCTCCTCGATAATCCCTCGAATACACTTCTTTTCGACTATGGGAGTTTTTGTTGACAACCCTGCAAGATATTTGGCGACGAAGGCAAGATACATCAAGGCGGCAGCAGTACGGTAAGAGGGCATGTGCCACTTTTTTCCTTTCAAGGCTATCATGGCAAATGAAAATGGTACGCACTGCGCTGGTGGATGATTCTCAACTCAAGTGGAAAGAAAGTAGATACCGCCCTTGGAGTCACGGCTGCCATATCAACTCTACCCGGTATTTCGTAGCTGACAATACAGCGACAATTACATAAACTTGCCACACGTGTGCTTTCCAATTCTTTGAACTTTTAACTTTCAACTTTCAACTTTCAACTATGTATTCTTGCAAGCTTCATAATTTTTTTCCTCAAAGGTGTTCTCATGTTTGAAGAATACGAGTGCATTGCATATATGAATGACCTCACAATCTCATTTATTCAGTCTCTCTCTTTGCGAAGGTCCCCCAAAGTACAATCTAATTCCCGCCTCACACTCTGCCCACCCACAGGCTGAAATATAACACACTCAACCCACCAAGTTGGATTAACGTCGTACAATCCAAGTTTCCTCTTCATCTCATTTGCGCATGGAGCGAATTCTCTTTCCGGTTCGTGCCTCAACCGCATTCTTGATTGGTTATTGCGTTTTATTTTCCTCAATTGGTAACTGGAGCTCTCCATTGAGATTGGAAGGTTTGAATGGGCCGAAAAACCGGGTGGTTCGGGTGAACCAGTGCGATTGCTTGAACGGTTGAGTCGAGAGAAGCTATGGCCGGGCGTTCATAGTGGAAGAAGTCGTGTCGGGGGTTCTTGACCATGATCTATGAGAGAGGTATGTGAGTGTCTTCGTCTATTACTGGGGAGTAAAAGTCTTACCCAGAACTCATACCCGTCGATCACGGTCCATAGTTGACCGGGTGAGAAAGCTTGCGCGATCTTTGCTGTTCCGGGTTGAATAGTCGTTGAAGAGGAAGGTGTTGGTGTTTGGTAACGAGCTGTTCATGTGTATTCTTGGGGAAGTGGACCAATTTTGCACGAACTATTGTTTCTTTTGTTCAAGGCAAGAAACTTCAAAATGAGCTACTCCTACCACGAAGAGAATTCTCGTGCAGCTCTTTCAAGAATCAAATTCTCGCATTCCAAATCCAGTGGCCTCCACTTCGCTTTATTCAGATAAGTGGCCTCAATTAGATTCTCAGCAAAAACAGTCTCTCGAATATCCAAATTCCCACACCTCTCTTCACCCCTCAACCCTTTTCTTAATATTTTCCAGCTCTTCTTGCGAGATCCTGTGCCTTTCATTCCCTATTTGTACCTTGAGGGTCTTGGTCGTTGTCAGGTTTTCGAAAAGAAAGACCAGCGAAATCTCAGGTCCCACCTTTTCGCGAAGAAGTCGACCCAGTCTGGTCCAGACAGATTCAAACATGATTGGTGTGTTCAGCTTTTCATCTGTTGCAGTATCGACGTCAATATTATCTGATGTAGCTGTGTTGACATTGAAGGACCCTTGGTTGGAGACTTCCGTGGCGGGGACGATCTAAGCAAAATTGCCTGGTTAGGAAAGCTTCTTTCCACAAGAGGGTGGACGTACATATTGCGATACGATCAAGCTTGTTGTCGAAAAAGACACCAGGAGGTGTACTCATAGTCAAGTACATAGTACCACCAGGAACCCCTTATGGAGATTCCGAATTTTCGGTTTTGGAGGCGTCGGAGACCCGGTCACTGCCTCCTACGTACGCTTGAAGGGAGGAAATGGAGCCTTTGTGCCATAAGTAGAGAGTAGCACTTTGAGATGGAGGTGCCAATTCCTGTAGGGGGTGAATGATTTCTGCTGAAAGCTTGTCGTTCCATGCGAATGAAAATGGAAACACTGGTTCGCTATGGTCAATTTTCGAGGAGGTTGAAAAAGACATTTTTGCTGCTTTAGAAATACAAGGAATGCACAGAAACTCATTTGACGAAGATACTAGATTGGTTAAGGGAGAATCTACTCGGCTTTATGTTCTTATGGTGCTCTTCATTTGAAAATACTTGTAAGTATTACTCTATCATGGTTTGTATAAAACCTGTGATACTCTCCTAAGAAATGTAACAAACAGTTGTGTTTGGAGTACAATTTGCAGATAGGTCTCATTCGATCCTTAGGCATTTCCCAGCAACGCACTAGCGAATTTCTTCCGGCAAGTCTACGAAAAAGAGAAGTCTTCGAAGCTCCCAGGCTGCGTCTGACGCTGCCCAGACAAGCTTCCGCACTTCGACCTCAATTTCTTTCAATTTTCCAACCTCAGGATCATTTTCTTCACACCCTAAAAGAATTGTGAGCTTTCCTACGTGCCTGAAGACAAAAACGGTGGTGATCTCGCTCCCTAGCTCATAGCTAAGTAGCAAATGAATTGCTGTCCAGGAAGGGTCAAACTTGTCTATAGACTGATCTGGGTTGCATCTCTCAAGAGGGGACTGACTTCATTCAAAATCTCAGTACGAATCGACTCGAACACTGCCGGGGCAGAAAAAGGTGGGTGTTAGGTAGGATTGCAATCTAAGCGATCATGTTCAATAATAGCATACCCGTCGCTTTGCCCTTTACATTCTTCAAACTATACTTACGGCGATATTATCTTTAGCTCCGTCGAACCATATTCTTGGAAGGTTTGTATTACCAAGAAGCACTCCATATCCTACTGCTTCCATAATAAGTTTTGCACTTCGTTCTCTCGATCATCCGCCGCATCTTCATCTTGGTGGACTTGAAGTGTGGAGTGCAAGTTATTCCACCAAAGTTACAGCATAGCTACCTGTTCGGGGTACGCATCGAGTTGTATTACATTACAAATTTGGCCTGAGATTTTATGTCTGGCAAGTATCAAATGGAACCCATCCGGCGGCTTAGGCGAAGACATTTTTGAAATTTAGTCAGTGAGGGGTTTTCGTAATACGTGAAATCAGTACGTAAAGAACTTGAGAAAGATTCTCAAATGGGACAGATTCGTTGATTTGCAAGATGACTGGCTAATATAGTAGTCTTTTCTGGATTAATATTAATTATTAATTGGCCAAGTTATGATGAGGTGAAGTATTAAGATATAAGTTATGAGTACATTCCACCTAATTATGGGTATATTGGAGGAGCTTGTCAACTCAAATAACTGCGTAGAAGTAGCTTGACCAGTTTAAGTTAATGTTCTCGTGCCGAGACCAATGAGTACATGAACTAGGAAGGGAAACCCTGAAAGAAGCTAAAATTAAACCATGGATCTCCAAATGGGGTAAAATGACGTTGAAAAGACAAAACAGAGCGTAGCATAATAAGTTGGGTCCAGAACAAGAAACAAACACACAGTGTTAGTATAACTATGTTTGGCATTGCTACCAGCGTGCCTCAATGTAATTCACAGGGAAACAACAAATAATGATCAACGATTTAGAGCTCAAAGTATACTTTGACCCCATTAAAAGACCCTCCCAATTGAGGAGAATCAAGCTGAAAATTCTGCAAGTTCATTTTTCATCTTGGTCATGGCCCACCGCATAATACCAAAACTAAAACCGTCAAATACTGTGCTCTTTCCAAACTCCTCCTTCTTCTAAGGTGTGGATTTCTCGCGTGAAGTCAGATATAGAGAACTTCTTAATTTATTGCAAGAATATGATATCTTTCTTATTGGGTGTCGCTTATATATATTGAAGACCTGTAAAGAGAAGGAAATTATTTTTGTATAATGAAGGGGTGGAAAAACAATTTAATTTGCATCCTAGCAATGCAGCTGTCTACACCATCTCTCTGCATTCTCCCTCGGCCTCAAATTAAACCCTTAAACATCGAACTACAGTAGTCAGCTTTTGTCTGAGTAAATCTGCTCTTCACCTCACCCTTTAGCGAGATCCCGGCTCTCGTCCTAATTCCCTTAGTTTAGTATAACCGACAAATATTGGGTTCTGCTCGCTCCGGCCAAATATCGCGGCAAAATCCTCCATACAAAATACATCCTCAGCCTCCCATTTCCCATCCGAGGCCTTTTCGAGATATTTTTGGACTTCACCCTTGCTCTCTTTCAACTTCTCGCAACTTGGTTGAACCCCATCGGGTCCAGGGGGGCGATGGGGAGGAGGTTTGGAGCTGTGTGTTGGTGCTGAATACCAATATTGAGCTTCCCAGGTTCCTTGAAAATAAAAACAGTTGAAGTTGTAGAATCTAGCTCGCAGCGAAGTAGGTCCTGGATTATTACCCAGGAATGATCAAATTGTTGGACTGACTGTATGTGTGGTGCATTTTTCAATTCGGGATTAAGAAATTGTGAAAACATTTTGCGTACAAAATCGACAAAATCGAACGTGGCTGTTGGCAAGGAGTCTTTAGCGAGTAGCACAACCTAAAGCGGTCAAAGGAGAATCAGCGAGGTCATTGTTTTGCATTCCACTTCTTCGAGGCTTCGATAATGATGATGATGAACATTAAGTAGGGGGGTAGGTAAATTCATACTCACCTATATTATAGTCGTACCTACCTCCCTAATTCTTAGAATAATCAAATGTGAAGTAGACTATCCAAACAAGGGGCAATTCATTTACTGCGGCTTTTGATGTCTACTGCGTATCCTTGAAGGGGATCCGTCGGTAACGACCCAAACCCTTATTTACTTTAGTATGTTTACATAGAACTCTTCCACATAAGTGACAGTTTTTGAAGTACAAACTGAGCTATCTCTTAGGCATTATTCTAGCAACCCTAGCCAATTACGGCCGGTAATTCACCATTTCAAAAAGATCCTCAAGTTCCCATTTTCCTCGTGAGGCTTCACTGAGGTATTTTTGGATTCCAACCTTAGCGTCTTTCAAAGTCCAATCCCCTAATCTTTTCCCTCCATATACGCCAACATTGAGGTTTCCTGGCTCTTTGAAGATAAAAACAGTTGAAATCCTACCTGTAGGCCTCAGCTTAAAATAAAGTTGAACATAGATTCTTGCCTATGAATGGTCAAATATTTTCAATGAGCGTATTTGTGGCACATCAGTTAAAGCGGAGTTCAGTTGCTTCAAAATCGATGTGCGTAAGTCCTCTAAGGCATGGATTGAAGGTTATTTGGAAGGGGAAGTATCAGACTGTAGTATGATCTAAACCAGCCGAAATGATCGTCAGCCGCGCCAAATTTGCGTTTTCCATGCTTTTTTTAACTTATCGCAAGACTATCAGTTACTTGATCAAATTGCATTCTTTCTGGTTGTCTTAGTAAACATGTGCCAGCGAAGAACTGTTGATGCCGTATCGTTGCTGGACCCCACTTAGCTATTTCCCTCTCGCGAGAATGTGTTACGTCTTCCTCGACATGAACTTCAAAAATCGGTTGCGAGATATCCTTCCAAAGGCATATCAAAGCTAGTTGCTCAAAGTGCATTGCATATTAGATTTTATTGCAGATTTTGGGTGGAATTCCACGTTTGGCAAGCAAGAAATGGTGGCCAGGCTGAAGTTCGCACGTTGAAGACTTCTTCTGGAGATTTGGGTTGAAAGCCTGATGGTGATATCTTCGAGGGGAATGGAGATTATTTAACGAAGTCATGAGAAGGTGGAATCTCTGCGTAGAAGCTACAAGTATATTCCACTTAGTCTCGGATCCATTGAACAATATACACAGCTTTCACGTATTGTGACTGAAATCGACAAAGCGCGATTTACATGTTTCATAGGCTGAGTAGAAACGAAAATGGAAGCCTTTAAATTTTGGGTCATAGTAATGAGCCAAAATGACGTCTGTGAGAGCAAACCAACTCAGGAAAAGGTGCAAGTTTTGATAGAATTTGGTGTTTGCATACCTGTTCTTGGCATTAACCCGATCTGACTTCGCACGCTGACTTGATGAAATCCCAATGAAAGGGGAACAAAAGAATAACATTGGATTACTTCCACGACCTCGTCGCAACATCTAGATATAAACGTGACATCTAGATAAAAAGTTTCATCCTTCGAAGGAGATCACAAACTTAGTACAGTCCAGCTCCTTCAAGCAAAGGTGACTTGCCAAGCAATCTTACAGTCTCTGGACCATTTGCCATGAGTACGATATGAGCTAGGAAGAGAGCTTACCGAAGCTTGCCTAAGCCAGCAAATTATAGAAATTCAAATAACGAGGAAATATGGTAGCACTGAGACGAATCAAACTGCGAAATTATATATCATCTATAGACAACAAACAAGTCCGGACCTCTGTAAGCCTATTTTTGGCTTTGATGCGGCCCTGATGCGATGAACGACTTAAAAATGAAGTAACGAGGAGCAATGAGTACAGAAGGTATATTTCACGTAACTAATTATCGGGAACAACTCAATAACGCCTTAGCCATCTCCTTTCCGAGCGCTGATGAAAAACGATCTTCCTAATTGACCAGGCTCCAGTTGTTAATTCTCTAGGCTCAGCTCTTGAATATCTCTCAGTAACCCGCAAACGTTGAGGATTAACTTGATATCTCAAATTTACAATCCAGACATCCAGCACTCCGGGTACGCGGGAAAAAGAGTGACTGAAATCTCCTCCCTTAGCAATAGACGAAGTTCGCGATGAACTTGAAATGCGTCGCGAAAATTGAATTGGAACAATGCCTGTATTTGTGGCGCGCCCTGCAAAAGCTAATTGTAGTAGGTTTGAATAGTATCGGCTATATCTCTGAATATATCTAGGACCGTCAAGTCCAGGTCATCCCACAGTAACCGGACCTGTCAACAAATTTTCAGTCAGCTATCAAAGTAGTGGAGGCTTCCAACTGGAATTTACTTATTGCCAAATGGTCAAGTTTGGGATCAAAAGGCACGTGTGGGAGATTATCGTTGATGGCATTGAGACAGAACTGTTGAGGTCCTGCTATATCGCTCGTTGGACGCACCCGCTCAGCTTCTATAGATTTATCTGTGTCGATCTTCCGAAGAACAAATACGTTGCTCTTGGGATCATACCCGAGCTCGGATCTGAAATCAGGAATTCGAATAGCGCCATTGGAACTGGAGGAAGATACTATTTTATTGAATGGACTTGATTGAATGTGACGGGCAAGTTTATCGATGTCTGGATGTAGTATCTGTGGGGGCGGATATCTTGGGACGTGTTTACAGAAGAAGTGGGTGGACGAGAGGATATTTTTCGAGGAAGAGCGGAATAGTGGAAGTTGAGAGATGGGCTGGATGGGAACGGGATTCTATGATAGAGTCGGTGGAAATACAGGGAACGGTTTAATTTGTACTTTCTGTTGTGAGGAATAGAATTGATATAAATGACTAAGAAATCAACGATAGTCCGAAGAAGCACGGGAAATATGCCTTGATATAGATACTGATCCAGCTATCACTGCCTTGGAATGTTATTTGAAGTCGTAGTTCCACTGACACTTCACACTTGAGATTCTTGAGTTTTGAAACAAACATAGATTGTTAAAAAGAAGAACACACCAACACCAAACGCAATGGACTTGTTCTGTTCTGGATCAGAGACAGTCTTTTACTCACCGCGAATTTGTTTCTTTATACCCAATCGACTCGAGTTTTCAAACTTTCCACCCCGCAAGACAAGCGAACTTTCCTCTTTTTTTTCGACTAGTTCTCTCGCAAATAAAGTTCTGGCGTAATTGGGAGAATCGAATACTTGAAGTTTGAAAGTTTGTTTTGTACAAAGAAAAGGAGGGGGGATGTTTGTAGAGCACCTCTTAGGAGGTGGTGTCTTCTTTCTGTGCTTGAACAACATCCACTGGTCGATCTAAGCAAGTATCCAAGACATCAAAGTAATTGTGTAAAAATGTCCAGGAAGAATGAATCTCCATACAAATGATTTGGTTATTCTAGATCTCCTTAAATAATTTTGATGGCCAAGAGGCTGAAACTTGTACAGGGTATTGGAGAGACACAAATAAAGCAGGGCTTGGAGGCCGAAAGAATCGCATCATGACGAGATCCATATACACATATTTGTAGAGCAGAATATAGCGGACCCCAAGAGAGCCAGCTGGTGACAGCAATCGAGGAAGACGGATCATTCCCGGAGGAAGAGCCAACTAAACTGTCGCTTGACAGACATATTCCCGTTCCTCTCATGAAGCGGAACGCAAGTCGAGAGTTCATGTTCAAATCATGCTCATCATGAAGTCTGAGCACCCCTATATTGTAAAGAAATGAAAATTAACGATCCAAGGAGGTTGTGCCCGATTGCGAAGGCAAATGATTCTCGGCCTTGATTTCAGTGTCTTCCAAGCTAATGCCTCCGACCCTGGCTTCTTGACCTAGGTGAATCACCACGAGAGACAGGTGGGGACACAAGAAAGCAAAATTAGAGATCAACCATGAGAAGCCAGGGTGTCAAAA
>LLCD01000979.1:0-13446 GCA_001414355.1 Hymenoscyphus salicellus
CCTGGGCCTACAATCGTATCAAGCTTCAGGTTCCAGAGGGAGTCAACGACTACATCAACGCATCACCCGTCACCCTGATCTCTACTTCCGGCAAGCAGAGTACTCTTAAGAGAGGTATCCAAGACAAGTACATTTGTATGCAAGGCCCCAAGGTACAGACCGTCGACCACGTCTGGCACATGGTGTGGCATGAGTTGGCTATTCCATACAATTCTTCTCCTGCAGTCATCATCATGTTGAGTCCCACTCATGGACCAGACCCAGCTGATCCAACCAAGACAATGGAGAAGTGTTATCCTTACTTTCCTGGAAAGGATGGTGACGAGTTCATCATCAACGAAAAGAGTGAGCTCGGAGAGGAGTTCAAAGGAAAGCTTTCTTTTGTCTCACGAGAGCCTGGCATTCCTGGAACAAAAATTGAAGTTCGGCAATTCGTCATGACCGTTGAGGGCGAAGATGAGGAAAAGCCCATCTGGCACTACTTGTACCCCAACTGGCCTGACTTCGGTGCTCTCGAGGAGAGCAATGTTGCAAGCATTCTCTCATTGATGGAGATTTCACGAAAGGCAAATGGCCGGGGCGAGAATCCTAGACTGGTACACTGCAGTGCTGGTGTCGGACGAACCGGTACTTTCGTTGCTTTGGAGTTCTTGATGGGAGAGCTTCTCGGTGGAGCTTGGGAGGGTTGGGAGGCTGAACATGCTGGACAGGATCCTGTTTTCGAGACTGTCAATCAGCTTCGTGAGCAGAGAAAGACTATGGTACAGGCTTACGAGCAGTATGCGTTCTTGTACGAGGTGTTGAGGAAGCTTTGGGAGGAGAAGTACAATGCTCCATGTGTTGGTGGTGATCACAAGCATCCTGAGCCAGAGGCGCCAAAGAAAAAGGAGGTTTGCGATAGATCGCTTTAAGCTGTTGATGGTAGAATGAGGAAATGATTGTATGGATTACGATGTGTGGAAGAAACATCAGGTTGTCATTTCCGTCTTCTGGAGGTCGGGCGAATAGATGTTTACTTTCAGCAATGAAATTTTGGCGTTGGGAGAAGTTATCCAGGGAGGGAGGAATTATGAATACTTTGGTCCTCTCCTCATTTCGTGCTGTTCTTGAGGTGAGATGTGTTGACCGTGATCTCTTTCGTGGCATTTTATCAGTACCTCGTTAGATTTAATCGCTGATTTTCTACCTATTATCCATCTAAGGCTCGTGACCTGGGACAATAGGTTATCGTTGTGTCATTTTCATTTCCAGCCTACAAAGAAGCGTTGGTGATGGCATTATCCCTACTCCCCCGCCCTGGACATTACAATGTTTGATTTTATTTGAGTACCTGCTGTTGCAAGTGGGAGAGCTTTTAGTTCGTCGTATTGTCGCTTGGTTCATGGTCAGTCTACCCTGATGTCTTAATGCAAGCGGTTCTCCGACTCCAATAATTCGTTCACCACTTGTCTCAAACTTGCTGAACACCGACCCAATTACTATTCAAAATCCATCCTGAGAACCAACTTGATTTGAGGTTCCACAAGAGACGAGGGAGCATAGTTTACAGGGTCTTACTTGGAAAAACATGTGGCGATCTTGCAAATTTGTTTATGAAAATGCAAACGAAGCCGCCTCTTGGTTACGCTAAAACTTTAGATTTGATAAGAGCTCATCAGGGAATAATTTGCGAGACAAATTAAGAGAATGAAATACTTGGAATGAGAGGTACGGAAAATTCATTTTCTGTAAATATATTCTCGAAATCCAGTTCTCTTGGGTCATTTGGGAGAATTGGCTTATTAGATTCAAGATCAGATAAACCCTGAAGTTTTCGTCTTCCCCAGAAGTCAGTCGTAGTACGTGAATCGTGTGTCGGAGTGATGGGGGAGGGATGAGGCCCCTTGTCTAACAAGGTAGATAAGAAGTATGCTAGTAAGGATCGCTGCTGCCCTAATACTGCCTAGATTCTAGTCTCTACTAACTAGTTGTGAGTTCCGTGTAAGTATATATAGAGAAATCCCAAGTAATATTCGTGGGTTGTCCATATATGGCAACTTGAAGAACACTCTGTAATTTTCAGGTTACCTGGAAAATGACCGATTTAGAGTTCCATTCCGTCAGATGGCAATTTAAGTACACAGGCATTTGCACTGTGAAAAAATGGGTGTGACTGGAGTGGTGTAGGGGCTTTTAATATATACACAATACACGTAATTTGAAACCTCGAAACCTCCTCACTCTCTCGTTGTTCTCCAAAATGAAGTACTATTTGCGTTTTTTGTGAATCTTTGCTTATCCAGTTTCTGTGTGTGAGCTCTATTTGCTGTCAAAAGAGATCCGTTTATACCAAAGTGTTTATTTTCGTTGAGACTCGCTTAGAAAAGCTAGAGAAGTCTAGCAGTCAACAAACCACATAAGAAACGGTATCTGCATAGTTCTCGCTTTAGACGGCGTGTACGACGGAAAGAACATAATTCACCAAGCAACATGATTCCACAAAACTGGAAATAACTTGAAGGTCATTATGTTGTTTGGAAATTCTCCCTTAAGTTTTTCTTCAGGCCACGTTTGAGTCGTGTAGGCATAGGCTATTTCTGATCCTGTCACCCACCTCTCTTGATTCTGAATTTCTGATTATACTGTCTTTGGAGAGTGCTCTGGGGATGGAAGATTTTTAAGTAACGTTCTTACAGTGTTTGAATTACTAGCACCAGGGGGTGCCAGTATTCGTAGCGTAGTTCAATATTTGATTTTGATTATACGAAAGATCCAGCAGAATGACAAACTCTCAATGCTTATTGTTCCAATTCAGCTGGCACAGCATCTCATATTATGCGAGATGGTTTAGAATGAACAGTAATTCTCCGAGACAATCTAGTACAAGGTTTCCACTTCCCGTCACGAATGGCTACACCCACTGATGCTAGTAATAACGAAGTCTTCTCTTAGAGAGCTCGGGAAATCCCGAGCGAGTGCGCGCATTGGAGTTGCTTGGTCGCATATCTGCAAACAAGATTTGCTAAACCTTATCGGCTTAATTCAATTCGAAGTCATGCCAACGCTCCTCAAAGAATGGCTGTTAAATCTGCCTGCTTGTACTCACACAAAACTTGAGACTCTCCTTCTTTTTTGAGTAAAAATAGAAAGAGTTTTTGGTATATTTGCAAAGTTCAAGTCTGAGCTCCTTACTTTGACTATCAGGGGGATATCTAAGCCTGTGGAATTATTTCCTCGAAATGAGAAAGCTAGAGATGTTTTCTTTCTTTCTGTTGACTCTGCAAAAACACCTTTATGCTGAAGGAGAGGAAGGAGAGAGATATAAGAATGTATCAGATATATTTTGCAACTCGAACGAAGACGTATTGATTTGAAAACCAGTGAATTGTGTAATAGGACATGGTAATGCGATGACAGAAGGGTAGACAATATTCGTTGAACTATTTATACTTCTGTAACCACTGGCTCCAAACTCCTGGAGAGAAATGTCACCAGGACTCCGCCTTGTCACCATCTCAACAATGAACAGTGCAAAGAATCCTCCCACAAATTCTTTCCTCTGTTTCCCATATCATACCTGGTGAAACTACCCAAATTTCTTTGCTCTGAAACTTTCTCACCGCGTGGACAAAAACCATTTACTGACGAACTGCAGCATGAAAGCATTCTTGTGTCCCCAGCACGAGAGCAGGAACGCAGGTTACTAATGGAACTGCGAAGTTAGTATCTCAATTTGCAAGTTGTTCTGGTTTGATACTCGTGGGACGTGATAGCGGGCTACCTACGATTGACCGAGAGACAGAATTTCTGACATGATGGGCTATTGTAAAACGTGAAGGGTATTGGAAGATTCAAGTTTGCTTGTAGATGCCAGAGGGCCTTTTGGTTTTTGACATTGGTAGAAGGCATCGTCGAAGGTTCTAACAAGCTTGCATTGATAACCCTGGCAACAATTCTAGTTTTATTTTGGATTCAGCTCACCTCGTCCTGATAGAAGCTTGTTAAATATATGGTAGGTTGATATGGGTGCCCAGTATCGGGAAGGGACTTACTTTTTTTGGGAACACAAACAATTTCTGGGATGATTTGTTGTATGGGACTTTCAAGTGAGTTGGGAGACGATCGATCCTCCTTTTGGGCACTGTTAGAAGATGGCGTTTTGGCAGTGGGAGAGTGGGAAAATGTTCTTACATTGATGCTAATGTCTATGCTTAAAGAGAGATTGGGGATTGCAATTGCGTGGTTCCCACTTTCTTTAATTGAGGACTTATTAGGTTGACGAGGTGAAAATGGTCAAAGGGAAGGAGCGACCTCCATGACGGTCGTGAGCGGATCGGTCAAGACAAGAATTTGACAGGAGACATGCCTTCCCTTCTCGCTTCTCGTCCTGGCGCGACGAGGTGTTGGTTGAGCTGAGACGGGTGAGCCAGGTCGTCGACAAGTCAGGGCCAGGGAAGGAGTGACTTTGACCTGTCTCTTCTGGGAGTGGCGCGATGTCAGGTCTCTCCCCCCAAGCATGAGAGGGAAGGAGCAACCCTAACTGTTCTGTCTCGCTGGCCGTCTCAATGGTTGAGGGATGGGTCAAGCTTCCACCTCTACAGTCCAACTACCTGCAGCGTTGAGACACGAAGGGCCTTGCAGATGGCCGAGAAGTGTTCTTCGGCGAAGTGTACGGCCCCCAAATTGATCTTGACTCTCTCGAGTATCACTGTTTTCATTAAGGTGACCAAGAATGGTATGAAGTTGTCTAGATAATATCGTTTGTGATGCCACTTATCTTACGAACATCTCCACAATTAATACCCTCAACTCTCATCAGCAACAGTCTTTCCAAATACTATTCATGACATAGATTATAATGATGGTTCGTGTGGGATGCGTAATTTGTTATTGCTTATTCTAATTACCTTTGTGTTATACATACATAATTCACAGTCGAGTGATTACGTATTGTTCACTCCGTTTATTTGTTCCTGGGAAACCACAGTACCAGGAGATAACCGACAAGGGAATTCAGTTATTTGCAATCATACGGGGTGCAGCGCTGCGTTGCCAGAAAAGTGATTCTGATATTGAAATTTGACTAATTTTGTATTCGTTGACATATGCCGTTTGGATTGCTCAGCAATACAAATGAGCAAAGTACCCTTCTTCAAAATCATGAGTAGTGAGCTTGGTTCTCCAGGTTACTTGAATAGTTCTCGCAACTCGCCTTAACATCCTCCCTCCTTGCCATCCATAAAATTTGTGAAAATGCTTAAATTTCCTCTCATTTCAGCTTCAGGTGGGAGACGCATTCTCTACCATCTTACGTAAAGTAATCCAGGAGAAGTTTCCACATAATCCCATCTGAAATGCTACCTGTCCATGAATTGAGGGATAACCGGTCAGTTTTCGTCTCGTCTCTTAAGTCTCAGAGACTTGGCTTTGGCGATACAAAGAGAGAGAGAGAGAGAGACATAGACAAATGGAAGGATTTCAAAGGCTTTAGCATCATAAGAGTAGAAATCCTTAATGAGAATTAATTCTCTGCCGGTACCATATCTCTTATCTTTCATCGCCTAGTTTTAAGTATGAAGTGGATTTCGGCGCGAGAAAAAATGTAGCAGTTTAATGCTTTATATCCCTAAACATACCCTGGTGGTGGGGAATGAGATATAACTAAGAAGTTCGAACTGGTATTAGTGGTACTTAGCCCGGCAAAATCAGTTGGATGAATGACTAGGCATTAAATCATAAGGAGCGGTTCAATGACAAGATTTTCCATATCAGTGTTTAGAAGCGTGAAGACTCTTACTTCCCGTAATTCCAATTGGCCGTAATGATTTAGAAGAATTCAGTTGATTGAAGTAAGTTACCTGATCTCTCACCCCCCTTCGTGAGTCCTAGGTTTTAACTAAATTGCCCTGGCCTTCCTGTGTATTTTTCTTGAATAAACGAGTGTACGTGAAGCATCCGTATATTAAAGAACCCGCAAAGTCGACTCCATCCTCAAAGAGCTTGTATTCAGTCATGCCTCCCCCTGGTATTATTGGAACTGCTTCCAAACTTTCATTTCAAGCCTACGCCTAATATGTGCAATATCTTGTGGAATCCCTCTCTATGCTAGTCAAAATTGTTATTCAAGACCTCCAATTCCGGTATATTTGCTTATTGGCCCTTGAAGTTCAAATAAAATACCAAACTTTTGCTTATTTGAACTTCGAGTCCCTTCCAAGGAACATATCGTTACCATTTTTTTAGTGTAAAATGATCTGCGAAAAATACATTGATGACGATGATACTGAAAGCTAATCAAAAGAGATCTACCTAATATTGACACCTAGAGAATTAGACAAGGGATGTATGTATTCATCACCCGAGCTCTCAGCGGACAAAAAAGCGGCAGTGAATAGGTTCGCACTTTGCCTACCTATCAATCGTTGTTCCAACGCTCTAAGGTAATGTAAGTAAATCATCCCAAAGAATTAGAACAATTCAGGATAGTAACCCATAATGTCGGAACAATAAACTTCAAGTTTAAACAATGAGTTGGGAAGGGAGGTACGAGCCTCTACTTACTGCGACTCTTAATATCCACGGAGAGCTGAGGAACCAATTGCATATAATCTATGTCAATGTTGTGTTCATGCACCCCTTGGTGCCCCAAAGAAAAGTTCAGCAATTGCTCTCTTATTTTATCATGAAAGAGACAAGCATATGACTCTTTTAACCCTTCACACATGCTAGTGAATGTAGTTTGATCTTCCATCATTCTATTCGGAGTATTTCATAAATGTATCGAAGAGTTTACTCTGATTTCCACAGATGTCTTTGTGAAATAAAAGATATGGTAAAGTGGTGCAAAGCGAATACCCACTTCCAAAATATGAATAGGTAATGTATGAGCACCCAACTAAGTAGACAACAACCTTCAGATGCCCTTCCCAGCCCACGAGACCAAAGAAAAGAGAAGAGAACCAAAGCAAAGAAATAAAAATCCCATAAAAGAAACCGGGAACCTCCAAGACCTTGTATCCCAAACAAAAAGGAAGAAATGGCGCAAGGGGCGAGAGGAACCCCCCCAGCCATTCCCCAAACTACACGAACCCTCACGTTGTCTTTGTACAGTACCGTAGACACGTATTGGAATCCAAAAACCTAATATGTGCAGAGGTATATCTCCACTGAAAAAAGATTTTGCCTCCTCCTTCTCTCACTCCACAAAGGGCATCGCTAACGACATCACCCAACGAATCTCACCACCACACAAGAGGCGAGTACCATATTACCGACCAAAGAAGGAGAGAGGGAGCAGTCAACTTCCTATCTCCACTTAAGCGCATTTACCCCCTCGTCCATTCTCTCACCCGCCTCTGCCCATCCGTCCTCCCCGTGATCTCGCACCCTAGTACTCAAAAACCAAGAATACAAAACATAAAATAGAAAAATGTTCAATTGACAGGCTGTGGTTTAAACCCAGCAAGCTCTTTTCCCACCGCCTCGAAAATTAAAGGTTCCTGATTTATCCAGGATAAAATAAAAGACGCTTCCATGCTTCCTTCCATGCACCTCCACCTCAACATTCAATATCTGAAGATATCAAAAACAGTACACACCCGACACTACTCGGGTATCAAAGATGCAGATCACATGAATCGTGGAGGCTCATGGTTAACGTTGCAATACTTCACACTATCAACACGAGCTCATCCATCTCGGAGAAAGTAAGGAAACTTGATAAGTTGGTCATCTTTGTAATTGATACTCCCCATATGCTGGCAAACGAAAACAAAAATAGAAAGAAAACTCTCTTTCTCCAGAAAGTAAAGATCTGCACTCTCCCCAATCACTACCAACAGGATAAGAATTTATACTTCCGAAGGCTAGCAAAAAAAGGGGTCCTCCATGCTGGGGGGTCTGACAAAAAAATCCAATAAATTCCCCTCCAAACCCCAGAAATAAAAGGGTCAATAAAAGCGGAAATTGCATCACCATCGCACGATCGCAAGCATTCGACAAGGAACGTGTTCTGAGAATAGAAAAGTCCAAAGAAAACCGAATTGGAAAACCAAATAAAAAGAAAAAGAAAAAAAATCAAGGTTAAACAACACATACCCAGTCTCATCCTCGTCTCATCCCGACCAGCTTCTCGAAGAACCAAACGACCAACCGAGCATATTCAACCACCACCCATCTCCATACGACGACGGTGCAAATCATTACTTCAAACCCTTTCTCCGCGCTCAATTGATCGGGAAGGGGGGGCGCACGACCCCGAAATCGCCCTTGTCCCCACATACGAATCGATATTCCTGATCCTCGCCCTGTCCGAAAGCCCCGAACCCAGCAGGAAAAAACGAGAGTTATAATCCGAGCAGATATATGTTAAGATTTCCATATCAAGAAATTCACAACTTTCTGGTTTTTTGGGAGGCAACGAACAGTGCGTTTCTGGATAGTTGTGCAACCAATGCCTGGTCGCCGCGTAGTTTCCTCACCTAGTAAATAAAATAAAAACGGTGCCCCACTGTGAGATGGAGGGCCCAAAACAATAAAAGGTTGCATCATCAATGCTTGGCGTAGCAAAAGGGGGGTGGTGCTCGTAGGGTCGAGGAAAGATTCAACCCCATGGTATCGGAAGAATCTTAATTGGACCCAAGAGGGAAAGAAGCGGCGGTTCAATAGGTCAGCAAGTGCTCCAGAGGCGATGCGATGCAAGTACACCCCACGCTATCAAGACAGAACAATCAGCCTATACCATGTGGATTAAGGGTCCTGCTACTTGTGGTAAAAGATAGGCAGGAACATTGTTCTTCGGTTCTTCGTACGTTCTTTTTCTTTCCAGGAGAGGACCCTCGAAGCCGAGAGACCCTTCATGCTTGAACCGGAGACCCTTCTGTAGAAGGCGATGGGCCAGCGGCATGGCGTTGCAATATTGACTGGCACAGACAAGACGGCGTGGACCACCAGATCTGGGGCGGGAGGCATTGGCCACAGAGGGAGAAACCCACCTCTCAGAACCCTTCCAGTAACATCGCCCGGAAGGGAGTCAAGGGGCAGGGCTAGGAATAGGAAAATAGAAACAATGACCTCATCGGACCCTTAGAAACTTTTTGTCTCCAACGGCGAACTCTGACGATCAGACCCGAAAGCGTTGCAGATCGGTGGATGCTCGCCTGCGACGAATAAGCAACAAACAGCTCAAGGTGTCGAAAGCTCACTCGGAATACCTCCCATCTGAGATGCAGACTACGTCATGCATAAACAACCCTGAACCAACGGCAGATTTTGTCCGCGGTGGTTCAACGGCGCGGCGGCGAGGGTCTCCAGTCAATGTCAATGCCTCCACCAAGAACGCGGAGAGGACCTCAGTCGAGCGCATGTCATGGCAGTGCCTCTCCTCTCTTCTGAGGGAACTACATAAATCTACTTACACTAGTAGCCAAACAGGGGCTAAAGGTCTAATGATCCGATATTGGTTCAAAGTGGTCAACGGATTTGCTTCCACAATTGTAGCCGGGTTACGAGTAACAATTGGTCCAGAATTTGAGTCGGAATCTCGGAGCGGCTCCGATGCAAGAGTCCCTGGGAAATGTCAGGCCATATCGCATCGACCTTTGGTAAAGCGGCATGTGTGGCTGGAATTTATGCAGAGCATCAGCTGGACTGGAGAAAAGAGGAAGCAAAAAAGGGACCTGGCTGCAGCAGATAGAGCCTCATGAGAGTATTCGCAAGAAACTGCATCTAGGGGCCCGCGAAAGATCCAAAAGAATCTGTCCAGCGGTGTGACGTCGGCGGCATATGAAGTTTTGGTTTTGTCCCTTTCCGCGCTCCAGCGAGTCTGACATATCGCCAAAACATGCGATGATAGGTCTGGATAGATACATTTCTTGGCCAGGCGTGACCACAACCGCAGTTGCGTGCGTATTTTCTACCAACAGCGGCTTCTAGTGCAGGCGTTTCAAAGTTTGCTGGGATTGACCCCAGATTGCACTGTAGCAACCAGGTCACGCAAGCACCTGCAGTGGTCTAGACTTGAGCAATGTCGACGACTTTGCATCTCATCACACCCCCAAGGACTTTGACCGAAAACAATACTGCACATTGTGCTACGTCGTGGAGTTGACTGCATGCCAATTCTGCTCTGCCCTTTCTCAAGCTGCTCAGAGCACGAGGTCAAGGAGGAAAGATTAGGCAATGACGCGCATAAATAAAATGGAACGATGGAGACGCTGAAGCAGAACGGACGGGGTGAGGGAGGGGAGAGCAAAGGCAGCCCTCGATATCGCACGAGAGCGGCAGTTATGTGAAAGAGAGATCCCACCCTTAAACCAAAGGCAGAAGGAACCCACAATTTCACACTCAAGCAAGGACATATTCAACAACATCCAAATATAACAATGCAAGCTGTGGCCATACGAAATGAGAGATCAAAAGCAAATTGGCAAGCATGAAGAAAAGACAGGATAGAGAAAAAGAAAACGAAAGACCGCACCAGAAAAGAAGAGGGAAAATTGCATTCCCCATGTCAGAGAGACATGGCATTGTCGAGTTCTTAAACTCCCCGCTGTGGTCCCGAGCGATCCTAGCTCAATTAAACGATTTTCTGGCTATGGAGGTCTAGAGCTCCAGAGCTCCAAATGGCAAGCTGTGCCACACCTGAAGCCCACGCAATCAACGCCTTCCTCCAATCCCATGCCGCAAAGATCTCTTACAAAATGTCTCATCTGTACATGTGGATGTGGAATTGGCAAATTTCTGATAAGATTCGTGACACATGGTCGTGGTTTCAACTCGATCGCGGTATCGCCACTCCAGTTCTTCGCATCGAAATGTAAAAATGGTTCGCCACACTGTGGCTGTGCCTTTGAAAGATTGAGTGATCAACAACTGACGATTTGCGTTGCTCTGCGTGCATTTTTGCGGGCTATCTTTGGCGTGCGGCCTGGGCGTGTTTTTTTTTTAGGGTAAGTGTCCCGGTTGAAATGAAATAGGGCCGTCCGTCATCTTAAATGCTCTGGTATCCAAACCCCACCCAACCAATCGCCTTTGAGGTCTGAGTTATAGGACGTTTATGCATACTGATCGCTGCCTGATCACTAACTGAAGGGGTGTGTTGTAGAGTCTTGAAGGCTGGCTCTCAGGTATCATCAACTGGAATCCTGGCGAATATAGGTTCGGGTACTGGAAGCCGTACGGAAGAAAGCAATTGCAATGACGTGTCGGGTTTATCACAATGTCGAGGTGGGAGACAGTCCATTCAACAGAGAGTGTTCGAAGTAAAGTATCTGTGAGTACAACGTGGAGGCATCAAGACGTATCATAAGGCAGATCTGAGAGCTCGTCCTCGCAGATGTTCGGTACCAAGATTCATCCACGTCGAGCCTCCAGGATATACACAATTCTCCGGAAATTGTTTCTGGATAAGCCAATACCAATGCGTAGAGGATGTCTTGTGTTTGTGATATTCTCAAGGGTTTTGGGAGGCTGGAACACGGTCTTGGGCTTGCAACTTTGATGCATAGTGAGACCACGAGTGACATCTCTCGATACGATGATTGATACAGGTAGCTACCGACCGAGGGGGTCGAAGAGATAGCGCCGAAAAAGGCCTTTCAATCGGATCATTGAGATGGAAAAAGCAAGACTCAAAATTAATACGAATGTCCTCGAATGTCCTCGAGTATCCCATCCCATAGCAATCAATCTCCGGATTTGACGTTGTTCCGCTCGTAGATTTTTGTGCGAGGCTAGAGTACTTAGCCATTGAAACTCTACCCCTAGGCCGAGTGAGAAGATGCGCTGATTGATCAGTTGGAATTTGAGGGGGTAGTCTGCGCCTCATTTCCGCAAGATAATTTCGGGAGGCAGGATCTGATTTGCCGAAGTCGACGTGCGGTTGTGGCTAGTTGAGCTGCATCTGCATGGAAATCTGCATGGAGCTTTTTGCTGGACTGTGAACAATAATATTACCTCAAGCGTGGACATTCGCATTGAACATTCAACAACTTGGTAAAGATTACACCTCAGCTCGAATGGCGTTACGAAATCGCTGGATTGAGCCGTGCAGTGGTATATCGATTGGAGGACGGAGGAGGTGTCCGCATCGACGATTGCGCGCATGGGATTTTGAATGGCCATGTCCTTGACGGCTCACTGTCTCGCTAAGCGCAGACTTTGGCGGGTAAGCTTCCAATTATTTTAGGAGCGAGCAGCAAGATGCTCGAGAAAGACGATGAAGATAGTGACCGGTTACTCGTAAAGCGTCGGTAGCTCCAGGCTGTTTCATTTGAGTTGCCAAAGAAGAGGTTGAATTAATAGGACTTGGTACATCGCAAGAACCTATACCCAGCTGTTTACTCGTCCTACTCGTCCTACTCGTACGGTACTGGTATGTCTCAGTGTGCGTGCTTCCCCCCGAGCATCGGGGGTGAGAGGACCGGGTAATGTAAATATGAGCTCTGGGGTGTTGTTGCTTGTGCCGTGTTTGAGTCTTCGGTACAGTCTATTTCTATTCTACCTATGGTAGACCGACGAGACGACATTTCGAGTCATAAGCTCAGCCATCGCCTATGGGAGTTCGGCGTCGGCGAACTAGCTCGGTAAAAGGGAGAAGATACTTGTCTGGAGAAATTCATGATTTTGGTGGGGAGGACGAGAGGAGTCAAAATCGGCAAAATCGCCACCAGAAATATGAAGAGGCTGCACAAGTGGTGCGTTGGGTGACCGAGGTGCAAATAACACCCAACATCATGCACAGCCACACTTTCTGCTGCAGTGCGTTGCCGTTTTTACCATTTTTTCTCTTCCCAAAGCAAATAGCGCACCGACGACATCGTCATTGTGCCCGGGGCGGCAACTTCCAGGCGAGCGTGGATGTCTCCAGTAATTTCTACGATACAGCGGCCTGTTTGGTTCACCGCAAACTGGAGCTTCTTACTGCGATTCTCTATTCAACCCAAGTAGGAAATAAGACCGTCTACTTGCGCTACACCAGCACACCAGCACACCAGCACACCAGCACGCCAGTTACACGCCAATCACCCTTCTAGCTCTAGTTCTCCGAGCCGCACCACCGCCTAGCATGCTAATCGCTTCCCACAGCGTTCGCCCTGTCAACGCAGAGTCTAAAAGTCACTAATGGTAGGTCACAGTAGCGGGCTGTATGCCGCGTCTACTCTTTCCCTGGGACCCTTAGCTCGCCCAAGGCCGTTCTCCTAGGCCAGTACACCCCATATTTACTGCCCAGCTAGGAATCGTCTTCTCCATAGTAAATATAGCATCTCATGTTGACTGACGGTTGACCCCTCCCTCAAGTCCCAAGTCCCTCCGTTCCATGTCCAAGCAGAGCACCCATAGCAGCCCCTCAAGCCATCATTGTGGAACGACGACCCTCACTGAATTGACCCCATCCCTCCCCTCCCCTCCCCTCCCCTCCTAGTCCTTTCCGCCCTCCCTGCCCATTATACCTAGCATGTCTAGTAC
>LLCD01000980.1:0-13444 GCA_001414355.1 Hymenoscyphus salicellus
GGTGTAGTTCAGCGGGTAAACCTGTGCGGCGAAGGAGTGGACAGCAGTTTGCGAGCCGTAAGAGACGTATATTTTCTTTATTGGGGCGGGGAGAGTCGGTTGTAGGGCTTCCATTGCTTCAATGTAGAGTGCTACCTGTTGATCCATGGAGCCAAGCCCTGCTGGCCAGTCACTTTCTCCTCGTAAATGGATGGCTATGAAACCTCCTTCTAGTTCTGGACTTTTCAGTATTTCGTTGCTGGTAGATACCAGTGCCGGGTTGAAATTCAGGATTCTGAAAAGGGATTTTTGGATCATGGAGAGTTCGGAGGAGGCGGTGTAGTTCCAGGCTATGTATACATCTCCAAACGAGACAGCGACCGATTCTTGGGGGTTGATTATCCAGGTGTTAGATTCGCCTAAAGCATTCGCGAGGAATTAGTTGAAGGTTATGGTGTGGTAGGGTTCGGCCATGTACGATCTTTGGGGAGAGGAGATGATAGTCTTTATGCCTGAAGTATCGCCGCAGTATTTCAGTTTGAGTTGGGGACATTGACGTCCCAGTTCCTTGGTGAGGTGATCCATGTCCCAGAATTCATCTAGACATTCTTCTTCGTGGCTGAATTGTGATGGATTGTCATCATATCGTTTCATGGCAATGGGAGGAAGAATAAGACTAGCTCCTGCGTCGATGGCAAGTCGAATGCATGTTTGGATTCTGTTCCTTGCATTGTTGAGTCCTCCTTCTACTGTGATATTGTTTGCTCCGTGACACTGGAGCCAAAGGCCTTCGGCCCAGTGCGTTCGATCGCATAGACCTGCGAGCTCGTTGAACTCTGTTTCTGGGTGCCAGGAATAGTCGTTCGCTAGCTCTTTGGATATTGAGGTAGAGATCCAGTTTGTGAGTTTCGCATTGGATTCGTGGAGGTCTTGGACGGATGGGAGAAATTCGCCGTAGAAATAGACCACCCAAGTTACAAAGACAGCAACCAGGAATCCGAGTGTTAACTGACGTTAATTAATATTGAACATTTGAAAAGTGGCTTTCCTCAAGGGATGGTATTCGAGGGCATCTCTCCTTAGGGGGGGTTAGTCACGACCTTGAAATGTTCCTCAACAGTCTCTTCTGAATGGAATCATACCAGTACGCCTCCACAATAAAAACAATTCGCAAACTGGGTAAAAATGGAAATTTTTGTGAGGGGCGGGCACGTCAGTATCGAAATCGTGAAGATAGGGGGTTCTGAGACAAAAAGCCATTTTCGATATTTCCAGAAGAAGCAATTTCGAGGGTTGAGAGTGGAATATGGCTCCCACGCGCAAAATTGAAACAAAAAAAGGAGCAGAGAAGGCAAGAGTAGACTTGTATGAAAAGCGATTTTGAACGAATCAGAAAGAGTAAAGGGAAAATATTTGATTCGGATGGCTCGCTTTTCACAAAGAAAAATTCGCTGGTAGCTTTTGTGGCCCTCATTGCGCCAACTTTCAAGGATAATTCAACTGCAACGATTCAAGGACTTCAAACCAACCGGTTGATACTTCAACGGAGAGCTACCTTCATATTTACTGCCGCTTTTACAGGCCAGCGCGAACATTCAAGAGGGCATTTGGGTTCACGATGCAGCAACTCCCAAAATTCTGAAAGAAAGCACTACCTTGAAACAAAACAGAAATTCTATTATCTAATAACCATCAAAACACTAATCGATAACCCCCTCAGGCAAGAAAACAACATAATCAAGCGGCGCAGGCTCAACCCCATCAGCCTTACCTGTGACCTTCAAGACATCCCCAGTTTTAACCTCAACTCCCGCAAAGGTAACCCTCGTCGCCGAATGTCCATCCAAATAAATACTAGCTGACTGCCCCAACTTCCCCTCAGAATCCCCCTTCCAACTTCCCACAGTCCTATTCGCAATCGTCAATTCGTACTCTGCCTTCCCACCCCACAGATCGAAATACGCAACCGCAACATCATAGGTTCCATCCGGAAACTTGACGGTCGTAGTAGCAGTCCCGGTTGTGCTATTGGTAGCAGTGACAATGGCATTTTTATTCGAAGCCGTAGATTGAGGAGCTACAGCGTAGGGGATATAACCATCTAATTCCATAGACTCGGCTTCGATTCTCCAGGGGTGGTTCTCGACTCTATTATGCTCATCAGGAATGCCGGACATGTTGTAGTAAAAGCCGTTGATAGTGTCTCGCCAGACGATGGAGTGGCCTGCTTGGTATACCAAACGATACATCACCTCGTTGTATCTCTGGGTATCGATTTTTTCTTTCAGTGTTGCCCATTGAGTTGGGAAGGTTTGTGCTGTTGCTGCCCCATCGTAGTGGGCGTCGTAGAAGTGCTGGATGACGGTCTTGTTGGAGTGGAGAACGTAGGTGTATTTAACATGGTGAAACCAGAGGAGAAGGTCATCTGGTGTAGTCTCCAGGTTTTGATACATGGCTGCTACTTCGGATGGGTATTGTCCGGAATATCCTGTTCCATTGCCTGTTCCGTTCCAGACTGTGCGATCCATGCCTATTGAGTCGTGATCCGCTCGTGTCCATTGTCCCCAGCCGTTGTTGTCTTGAGATGCTGGGTTGGGTCCGAAATGAGTGTAGAGGATATCAGTCAGGGTTTGGATCCCCAGGTTTCCACTGTAATTCTCGTATGCTGGCCATGATTCCATTGACATCTTGGTGATGGTATCGAGAACAGTGCGGTCTTGTCCGAATGTTAGACGAATCCAATCTTGGAGAATTACTTCTGATTTAGCAGTGGGTTCCCATGCTAGACGACCATATGCGTAAAGATTCGACATAGCCAAATGACTTCCAAGCCATGTCTGGTTCAATCCAACGTTGACAACAGCAGCGTATCCACCAAGTGGTCTGTTGAAGTGTTCGCCATTAACAATATCTCTAACAAAAGAGGATTGACCATCAACACGGAGGTCAAAGTTAAGAATGGTATCCCAGAGCGGTGGAAGATAGACAAGATGGTTTTGTTGACCAAGATACTCTTGAGTGACTTGGAGCTCAATTGCAGTGCTGGTGTTGAACAAGTTGGCGAAGAGGGGTGAAACGGGTTCTCTGACTTGGAAGTCGATTGGCCCGTATTTGATTTGAATTACAACATTGTCGTCAAATATACCATCCAAGGGTTTGAAAATGTCGACAGCTGCGTTTGCACGATCGTTGGTCCAGTTGATAGGATCAATGTGGTGATCGTACACAAAAGCACGGAACATGACAATCCCACCGAAAGGTTTGATGGCTTTTGCAAAGAGATTGGCGCCATCAGCCAGTGTGCGGTTGTAAGTCAATGGTCCAGGTTGGCCCTCCGAATTTGCCTTGACGAGATAACCAGCCATATCTGGAACTCTGGCGTAGATTTTAGCAGTCATCTCATTCCACCATTTGATGACTGATGATTCAAGGGGATCAAAGGTGTCGATTGTCTGGACTGCTGTGCCATTGGCGGTAGGTGATGCGAAATTGAGGGAAAGTCCAAGTTGAACGCCATAAGGTCGAAGAACATCAGCAATTCTGCCGATGCCTTCGATGTTCTGGGTGCTTAGGATAGAAGCATTGGCGTTGACATTGTTGACCACGAGTCCATTGATTCGAATTGAAGCCAAGAGCCGTGCGTATTCCTTGACCCGGGTTAAGTCTTCCACTATCGCGCCATTTTTGAAGAAGATTGAGGCACCACCGTAACCACGCTCGATGCTTCCGTCCATATTATCCCATTGATTCACCTAATCAGGTTATCGGAGTTAGTCAAGTTCTTTGAGAAAGATTGGAGATTTGGTAGACATGTCTTGGGGGTAGAGAAAAGTGCGAGAACCAGAACAGGTGAAAATGCTCCGAGAAGTTGAGACTTACCCATCTGATTCCAGCACTTGGATTGGTGGCATATGAAACTTCTGAAAAGTTCCCCTGCCCAAGTAAAGAAAGATATTCAAATGCTCCATAAAGCGCACCGCGTTCATTCTGACCCAAAATATGGACTGTGCCCCCCTCGGTGCTCAGCCAAAAGCCATCTTCCCCAAGCTCTGGGATTCCATTAGCACTGCCAGTTTTGGCATACTCAGCAAGTGTTCCTACAACAATGAAAGATGAGGAGTTTGTTGAGAATGTGTGATCGACGCTGACTTGCTGTCCCAAGATACCCTGTATTCCTTGTTGCAACTCTAACCCGGCGACATAGACTGGACTACTCTCCGTGGAGTTAAGTGAAATGATTTGTGAAGGGAAGGATTGAGATGGAATTTCCGACAATGGTGCATAACGCAACCAACCAGCAAGACCATCCTCGGCAACAGCAAGGCCGAAAGAAGCGAGGAGAAAAAGAGAGCAAATCATATTGCTGTCGAGAAACAAATGGAGCCTACCAACATAAGAAATATGATCAAGGGTACCTGCATAGATATAATAAACACACCGAGAAACAATTTAGCCTAATTTGAAAACCCATCGAGGGGTTGAGTGGATCATGACGAGACGGAGGAACGTTGTTACTGGTAAATGGAGAACAATAAATGGAATAAAGTTGAAATATCAAAAAACGCGTGTGTACAAGGCTATCAAGACTGAAGAAGTATTTAGCCTAATAGCCAAGACGAGGGGTTAAGTGGATCAATTGAGGAGGATATTTTCATTGTGGATATCTCCCCCACGATTGACCCCGGATTTCCAAGAACCGATTTTTCGGAAACAAATGCGATAGGTAACAAGGTAGGAGGAGTATTGGAAGATCTTCAATCTGCTGAGTGAACCTGACTCGGGAAATTGGGACACCAAGCAACGTGATTGTACGAATGCTGCCGGTGTCGTTTTGATGAAGTGTTGTGAGAAGGTTTGGAAGGAAATTGGTTCAAACCTGGTTTGCGCCCGTTTCCATCACGTGGTGCTCGAACGCCAGGAACAGGGAAGTTCACGATTGCTGCAGCACTTAACACGACACGAAACAATCTCGGCATTGGATGAACACTCGCCCCAGATTCATGGCTCTGAACGTCCGATATACCCCCAATGCGCTCAAGCGCCTTGAAGCATCCTCAAGCATGCACCTGAACTAACAGGTCGCGAAGTAGAGTTCGCGCATCAAAATGCCATAAAAAGGAGTGACTCCCAGGTTGATACTTTGCAACAGGAGACATACAAGAGGCTCCTAGACCCCTTTTGCTGCCCACAGTGCCCAATCAACCAACATTGCGAACGATTCAAAGTCAGCCAGGAACTTCCTCGACGAAAACTAGGGAATCTAGGTGGACTTTTCCTCAGATCTGCGAACAACCCGGTGGACTTGGAGTTCACAGAATATCCGAAGCGGTGGTACAAGAATGGGTGGCAATGCTGTGCTATACCCAAAACGAAGATATACACAACCAAATCTCTTCGACGATCGAACCTCCAAACAAATACTACAGACTAAGAGGAGGAGAAACCATACAAGCGCGAAGTTCCACCTCCTCGATCGAGAAATGGAAGACGAATAAAATTGCGAAATGCATGATTGGCAAAGAGCCCGGATGCTTTGAGGGGGGTAATGCGGCTGCGAAGGAAGGCGGGGCAAAATTTAGGCAAGCACCAAATACACGCCAGGAAAGAATCGCTGGAAGACGATCCTCAAAATACACAAGTGTGCACTGTTAGATCTGAGCTTGGGTATATGTTTATCGACGTATTTTATAATATCATTCGCTGGCCTTTTGCTTTTCAGTGTTGGTTTTCGGGTTGACCCAAGTGGGAAGAAAAAATGAGCGTGAAGATTTTGGAGAATCGACAGTTCTTTCTTGGTTCTTCCAAATCTTTCCGAATAATGTTTACAGTTGTTCCAAAATATTTGTTAGACAACTGACCATGACCAATTTTGTAAATCATTTGTCTGGTCGTTTAGATGTTGCTTCTGTTTTGGAGAAAGTCTCCTCAAGGCATTCTCGAAGACTGAAAGATTCTCAGCTCTTATTAGTAAAGTTGCAATTGAGTAGCCCTTCAGCTGTGGCAAAGTGGTAAAATGAGAAAATGATTTTCAGTAGCCAAATAGTAATTATTTGCGGTTATACACCTGCCCGTACTTAGACCCCACCCATTCAATATCAGTACACCGTACGCTAGGGAAACCCTCTTGTCTATGTTGAAGAAGAATGTTGCTGTCACTAACATGCAATCCTTCGCCCAATCCTGCAAAAAATTGAGACACCTGGATCGTGGTTTTCCCGAGGAATTCGAGTCAGTCCCCCTTTCCCGATGGCAATATATTTCATCAAAGTTGACTTCCCAGAGCCGGCCTTTCCTGTCACCCAGTAGATAGGAGCACTGGATCTCAAGAAATCGTTGAAGCTAGGCCATTTCGCTTGTTTGCAGGCTCAGTCTTCGAAATCCCATTGGAACGTGACCCCATACGCTTCCGTAATCCTATCCTGGCGATCTTCCATTCTCGGCTACCTAAGACTGCAGGATTCTATCTTGCAACCTCTTCAAGCGGAGTTTTGCGATTTGAAATGCAGAATGTTCGATCTGTGGTGGCATTTAATTCCCATTTATTATCGTGATGAGCGCTTCTTTGACCATGAACGGCTTTCGCGTTAGATAGAAGAATTAGGAAATTTGAACGTGACGAACTCCAGAATCTCAGAAGCAATATCACCTGATTTGGAAACCCAGCGGGGGCTGGTCTACCGTTGAGAATGCCCAGAGGAAAGTTTTCCTAGTTGAGCAAGAACCTTGCCTTGTTGTGTTACATTGTCATATGCGAAGTCTCTGTGTTGGTTAGCAAAGTCCCTTGTTGGATAATATCGAAAGTACCTCAGACAAGACAGAAGATGTAATGTCAACTGGTGACGGAAATTACTCAATCTGTCCTGCAACGATCGAATTGTATCTCCTTCCCAGGTTGACTTCAGGGCTGCTCTGAAAGCATCTCGTTTTCCACGAACCTGGGAACGCGCCTTGAGTAGCGGTCTGAGCTTCGTGTCTATTTCTATTGCTGTCTTACGATAATCGTTCGCCAATTGTACAAGACCGCTATCAGTAGCCGACGAGTTCGTGTGTCCTTGGTGAAGATGTTGTAAGACTCGCTGCAGATCTATCAGATCACCATGGATACGGTCGACATTAGGTAGGCCATTTCCCGCGCCCTGTAGTTCTATACATTCCCTGCATGTTCGTGGCAACCCGAGAACCAAAACCGATGAACTGGATGATATTGGCAGCCAAACTGAAAGCTGCAATAGCTTCCGCCATTGCGAAACACTAATATAGCCCGGGGCCTCTCAGAACCGCCCAGCTAGATAGATCAGTTCAACGAATAACTGCTTGCCAAGCTTAAGTAAGCCATCAAGCCGGCCTAAACCCCTATATACCATCAACAAGTAAGAGACGGTGAAGTTATTACATCGATAAGCCCGTAAAGAAGTCGGGACTCGGAGAGAGTACCATAAAGCAATGACAGCGGTAAACGAATGCTATTTTTGTCTTGATGATAAAATGTATGTCATAGAACGTCAAATCTCCCCTAGGGTGTGTATATGAATGCCAAATTCCCAATCCCAAACCAGTGCACACTAACGCCCAATACCCCATCACAGTTATATTCCCAGCAAACAAGCCAGCCAGCTTCAGACCAGCTCAAGAATGTCGCTCTCAATCCCGAAACAGCGACAAGAATCAAAGCCAACACACCTCAATTACCACAACCCCCTTCCCATCCATCCATCCCCACCTCTCACTAACCCCATACAAATCACTCAAGACATAGCAGGACTCCCCTTCCTCTCCCTATTCTCCTCATCCCTAACCTCCTTCTTCCCCGCCTTGGCCGCAAACATACCAACAACCACAGTGGAAAGTACAATAACCTCAAGCGGAATCATCATAACCATAAGATACAACCCCGTCTTACTCTCCTTACACAAACTACCCCAATGAGGCTTCATCCCCATATCGATGGCACTCCATTGGCAAGACCAGCTTTGGAGGGAGGAGGTCGTGGTGGATGTGTTGACGCTGTAGAAGAAGGATGTTCCTACTAGGCCGGCGATGAGGGAGACTAGTGGGGTGAAGAGGGAGAGGAGTGTGAGGAGGAGGGTGGAGATCTTGGGGGTTGTTAGTTTTTTGATCAGAGGAAGGACGGGAGAGGGGGAAGGGAATGCATACGGTGGGAATGAAAGCCAGGGCTAGGGAGATGGCGCTGCTGACGATGATGACAACACTACAAGCGACCAGCGCAGTTGTAGGTCTAAGATCGAAATCCGTCGGCCATAATGGGAGGAGATAGTTCTGCCCTTGATGCGTATTATTGAACGTGGCGAGCGTCTCTGCCGAAGTCCCAAGGATAACAACAGAAGACAATAAAGCCAGTGTTGTCAAGCCTAGACGAACTGAATCGGTGACTTTGAGGAGAGGGGATTTGACGGGTTGTCTTGGGGCAGCATCAAATTCCTCGAAATCGGATTGTACGACTTCAGTTTGAAACTGCGGTTTGCTTTCGCTTTCGGTAGACATGATGACGAAAGAACTTTCAAGAGACTATGAAAAAGAGGAGGTGATAACTGTAAGGATTGAATGTATGATCTTTGAAAAGGAACAAGAGAGATTGAACAGACTATTGGATCAAGAAAGAAACACGTTCAAGGAAGAGAGAAGCGGAAACGAAACATTCAAGTACTCCCCTTTCATCATCATAGACGCCGACATGGAGACCCGCGATACATAAATAGGAATCGACACTACTGTAGTTGTGGATGTGGTGAACCAGAAAGAAGAACGATAGTTGGGCCACGCGAGGGCGGTAGCCGCTGCCGATGCGGGTGAGATTCTATTATTTCTCTCCTGTTCGCGATACCCCAGGATTATCTTCTCCGTATGTGCTGTGGTGGGGGTTTGATCGATGCATTCCTGGCCAGTAAGATTAGAGTGGCATTTTTTGAGTGGTTGGAAGATGTGCGTGGGTAGCGAATGAGAGGTCGTGAATGAGGGCCGGCGCTTTCGTGCAGCTCGCGTAAGATCCTTGAGCGTCTATTTTCGCTATTTCCTCAACGCGAAAACTTGCACCCCCAATATCTTGAGCTCGTCGACACATTAAGCAGTCATCTTTCTCAAGGGTCGCGACACGGGAAATTCTGTATTGCTCTCAGGAGGTTCGTCTTCTTATACGTTTCGATGGGTAACGTTCGGGTCCAAATCCGGCTAAGTTCTTGGTTTCACGAATATACCCGGATGGTTTGTTGGGCCTCGACAATTTTGTTCTGCAAAGTCCCAGAACTTGTGCACAAAGCTTTACACCAACAATTGTTTAAGTCTTCGAGCCTCGAGTGTGGCTGCCTTGGGTGCTTGAAGGGAAGATATCGTGGTACGGTTCAAGTGTTCATGTTTGACAAAAACGGCCGGGTAAAGACATGAGACGCCAGTTTCCCGTGGTGTTGGTATCCTGTCGCACAACTCGAAAAGCTTCACATCTCAAGTGTTATTCCTTTGGTTTCGTTTCTTTTTGTCTCGCTCCATCTCAAACTCCACTCATTTCTTGGTTATATCGCGTCCAAACCCTGCCGAGCCCGCGGGTCATCGACCAACTTCGCATCAAAGGCAGTGTAATCCAACAACTTCCCTTCCGTTCGACCAGTGTCGAGTGACATAATGAGAGTGCCCCTGTTGTATTTCCGCTTGCTATTATTTCGTCCTTCTCAATTTGCATCCACTAAGAGATCAATCAACCAAATGCAAAACTCCGACATGTGTTTTGGGCAAGACGAAGAAAAGCCAGAGAAATCAGAACCTAAGAATTGACAATAACCAATATAATCCCAGTCTCTGGGAAACATTCACACACATGTCATTGTGTTTGCAAAGCTCTGAGTGTGGTGGTACTTCAGATCTCAATCATCTACTGCTGGACCACGACGCACAAGAAACCCAACGATGAATGAATGAAATGTCCGTCTCCATTTCTGTGTTCTTCGATGACTAAAAAATACAACAAGACCAAAAATGAGGCGGGTATTCCGTGACTGGTACCTGGGTGGCAAATGCTCGCGTGATGCCAATGCTGTGGCCATGTAGCTCAAAAATCGCCAAAACGTCCCACAAAAATAAGAAATCAGAAGCACTATTGAATTGACAGAACACAAGCACAAGCGAAATTCAAGTAAACAAAGAAATTGCAAAGTTGCAGAAAAGTAGAAGAGATCGCTTGATCAAGTGGTTGACGACACGATAAAATTCTATTTTTAGCCAAGAGACTTGGGAAGATATGGAGCAAAAGCAAGCTTTTTCTCCACCACCGAGCAAGACCAGTCGAGATCTTCAGCAGAGCGGCACAGGACGTCTCAGTGTCTTACCTGGTTCTTTGGCTCTGCCGCTTCTGCGATTTTCCCATCAGCTTCAGCGATGCGGACGATGCGTGGCACGAATAAAGTTGCTCAACTGAGGTTTGATCGGACATTTTGAGATGGGGTTGGTCCATGAATCACCAGCCAGGAGAACGGGATTCAGGATCGAGTCAGCCCTATATCTTGGGGACTTTCAGCTTTAGAACCCCTCTTCTCGGAATCGAGAACTCTTGGGATTGGTGGCGCATGCTGCATTTCACAATTGAAGCAATTCGCATTCGCGACCACCCAACTCTCGCGGGATGGCACTTTTCCGGGTTTGAGGGCAGGTGCGAGTCGCTTGTACGGACTTGCCTGCTCTCAGACACGAGAGACCCCAACATCGTGACATGGCCATGGCCGGTGTGGCTTGGGTGGACAGAAATCGATTCGCAATTGCCTATCCATGCTATCCCCAATTGAGCAGAAAATCAAGGGACCTTTTCCTGTTTGAGAGCAGCCCACGCCATCATTCCCCCCTTTGGACGATGACAGCGGAACTGCTGGTGGAGTCATTTTCAATTCTGGAGTTCCCCCACCATCATCAAGCGGTGTGTCCGTGGGCCAGAGATGGGGCCTAAGATGGGCCCTGACGACCCTGACTGTGTACCACGTACTCTCTCCCCCCCTAAATAAGATGTAAATGACCCACTGGGTGGAGGCTGCGTAAACTCCTGGTAATGTCAAAGCGCCGAACCAATAAGAAGAATTGAAGTTAAACAATGGGGTGATCACGAAGGTTCCATTGGCTTACTACCCTGACATTACCAGGAATTTACACAGCTTCCCCCAGGTCCACAAAAAGTGGGGATTACATTTACCTAAGGGGGGGGGAGAGTACACAGCAACCCCGATAACAACCCACCGCTCTGCTCAAAGGCTGAACACTGCTCAAAGGCTGAACACAGCGCAGCTGGGAATCCATCACCGTCAACGTCGCCTCTTCCTTTCATGTCCAGGTTACCCATTCTGGCAAGTCCCTCATTAATTTTAAGACAGAAGTCATGCTCACCAAACTTCCCAACGGCGAGCACCAAGCAATGATTGATCAGGGCGTCTCAGTTGCACCTGCAACCACGGGCTTCCTGACCAAAGGAGGTCCATGGCAATAAAGTTCTCCAGGCGAAAAGCGACGTTGGCAAGGGCCAGATGAGCAGCCACCTTGCTTAGCCCTGCCCTTACCAGGTTTGCTTTGCACTGCTCTTTCCGGCCAGAACAACTGATAACAGCCTAGAGATAGCATCCTAGATAGCATCCTAGATAGCCATCCTCATCTATCCATTGGCCCAACAAGCTCTAAAACAAGGTTGCCCTCCATTTCTTTCCCAAGCGCATATACCCTTCTTCATCTCCGTGACCGCGCGGGTCTCTGCTCCATACCAGTGCTCTTCCAAAGTGCTCCTCTCACCAGAGTTGTACGCTCATACCTCAACGGCTCTTTACTTTAATATTCAACCAGCCAGCCACCTCAAGTATTTTATTGCTTGCTAGCTTTTGCACTTTTGCACTCCTCTTCTAGTCGTCCACCTCCGTCTCTTCAGCCTCCTCAGCCTCGATTTCGAATTCACCCGAGCGAGTTCGGCGCATCGCATCGCTTTAATCATTGACTTCCCGTGCCTTGCCTTGTCGTTGGTGTCAGGAGGCCTCGTCTCGCCCGTTTGCTCTGAGCCCTGACATTGAAACTTGATTCACATTACCATACTCTAGTCCATATTGGCTGGACTTCTCATTCCAAGCTCCCTTTAGTGTCTCTGCTTCGAGCCATCCAACAAAAACCCACTCACTCCCAGGTCGCGCGACCGAAAAATGCCCAGCAGCGTTACGACCTCCGAACGGTCTTCATCCTTTACAAACCAAAGCTTCTCTCTCGATCCTACAGATGCTGTTGTGGTAGTCGACCGGAGAAATAAGGAAGTTCCTTCGTCGCACGCACATTTACCTCCTTCGCCAGCTGATAGCGGCATGGCGATCCCCGACCCAAGTCCGTCGTCCAGTCAGTCGGAGCTCAATCGTATCACAAGGAAAATCGAACGAGGGGCTCCTGGAGATGAGGCGATATTTGATCAGAACAAAAGTCCACAGCAGAAGGAGTTGGCCAAGCGCAAGAGTCAATATTTCGATGGGGCTTTCGCATATATTCGAGAGCCGGCTTCGTCTGCCCGCGAGCGCATTTCGAGAGAGTCCATGGTTATTGCAGATATTAGGACTAATGTTATTGTAAGTACAACTGCGTCTCATCTTTGAAATAAACGTTCACTAATTTCGTCTTAGATTCAAGATGAATATGCATTTATTACGGAGCTTTCTTATAGCTTGTCAGCCCGTTATCAGCGACCCGAGTCCTCGATACTCGTTACCGTTGCGCATTCTGCATGTTTGTTATTCGGGGGTTCCTTTGATCCAGCATACACAATGAGTATCACGGCCTTAACTTCGCAAGTTCAGCCAGTTACAAACAAGAGAAACTCAGCATTGATCGCAAAGGCAATGGAAGATAGTCTCGGTGTTGCTCCTAACCGAGGTGTCATCAAGTTCGTCCCGATTGCCGAAGAGAACCTTTCCACCAACGGCAAAACAGTCGCAGGCGAGATTGATGATTTGGAAAAGGAGACAGCGGAAGAAACCAGTATTACAAGGGGATTATCAGTTCGGGTTGGCTCAAAGAGTTCACGGAGACAGAGCATGAAGGAGCTGAGGAAGAAGAGGTCCGCTGCCCAGCTTCCAACTCATGATGAGCAGTTGACGCCGCCTCTCAGCGCTTGCGAAACCAACCCTAAGTCACCACCGCTTCCGAAAATGCCTGCGGTCCCAACACAGAAGAGCTTCACCGATCAAAAGGCCGAGAAGGTCCAGAAGATGGGACGAAGGAAAAGTTTCATTTCTACGATATTTGGAAAGTCGTGAATTATTTTCACATCGGACCAGGCTGAAATTAACCCAAGGTGTGGTATATACCAAGGGTGGTGGTGTTGAAGAATATTCCTTGGTGGGAATTCGAGGGAATTGAGTTATTCTGCATCTGCCGAATCCATTTTTCCCTGCATATATGTTTTCCTTGACTTGCATAGCGTTTGGAGTTTGGGATTAAGGGATAGCGCTTT
>LLCD01000981.1:0-13437 GCA_001414355.1 Hymenoscyphus salicellus
GTTAAAAACACACATACAGCATCACAATGCAAGATAGTCCCTACAATTGTAGCTGGTACTCGACACATGGGAGTCACAAGGCGGATGAATTGTTTACTATGGGCGGGGGTGGTGTCTTTGTTAGGATTCCGGAGGCGGAGAGTAAAGTTGTTAGTTTTGAGTGTGTGTCGAGGGTGGTGTGAGGTGGCATGGAAGGGCGGAGTGGGAGGGGAGACGTTGGGAATATTAGGAGGTCGGGGGCTGAGAGTAGGTAGGAAATGATATGGAAGGCACTTCGTCATTGTTCTTCAGAGTTCTTTTAATTTATTCTGCGATCGTTGGTAAAGGCTTGGGAGAATTGAAGACTAAATATTTTATTACCTGAGACTGTTTCCTACAATACTCGGTCAAATAAGGTGGTGGAGAGTCAGGACTACAACTCTTCAAAGATAATAGAGAAATTACCATAGGCATTTGTATTTAGTGAACCTTGCGAGATATCTCAATGGTTCAAGGTATGAATGATGGT
This sequence comes from Hymenoscyphus salicellus, assembly GCA_001414355.1. Lineage (NCBI taxonomy): Eukaryota > Fungi > Ascomycota > Leotiomycetes > Helotiales > Helotiaceae > Hymenoscyphus > Hymenoscyphus salicellus. The sequence continues at coordinate 509 of LLCD01000981.1, forward strand.
GTCTCGTGGTTCCCTGGGTACTGGCGTCCAAGTGAATTGAAAAGGTGAGTTTACTTTGTAGTTTGGTGAAGAGTCTGAAATTCCATCTTACAAATACGAAAGCATGTGAAAGAATAGCGACGGCTATGGGAATGCTGAACTTGAAGTGCAGACAGTTCTTGAAGGGAACAGGAGAGAAAAAGTAAGGCAGCAGGCAAGAGCCGCCAATTTTAATCAAGAGAACGGGTATCGCAATGGGAGGTAAGAGGCCCATAGACACGGCGAATAATTAGTTGCTTTATACCAATCCATGTAATTCAAGCCGACTTCGCGAGATACTTCAGGTTCGTACCTGCCTCCTAACTCTCGTGATTCTAACTATCTGGCTTAATATCTGTGGATGATCCTGAGAATTTCAATTCCAGATGCCTATATCTATCAAAATAAAAGCACGCAAGAGGAGGGAAGGGCGGGTTTGAAGGATCATTGCTTATATTCATCACATTATTGACAAAGCTTTCATCCACGTCCAACTACCTAGTCAACTTCAATTTATCAAACAGCAACCCTTCTCGCAGGATGTACCATATCCTCAACACCCTTTTCCTTTCCTTCTCCATCCTTAGCTGCTCCGACCTTGGAACTTCCAATTTTGATATTATTAGCATTTCCAGGTGCCCCTCCCGTAGCCTTATTCTTCGCATGCCTCTCCCTCGCGAGCTGGATCTTCGACTTCTTGTTCCCATTTGCATCCAACTCATCATCATTGCCTTTCCAGGGCTGTCTCTTATTCCCCTTGTGATCATTCTTCTTATTATCATTCTTCTTGCTTTTCTTCTGTGCATTGGTCGATGGTGCGGCTTCCGCGGTCTCATCACTTTTTGCGGGCTCTTCAGAAGGGTATGCAGCTGCACCAAGAGCTTTAACTGTATTTACCCATTCTCCTCTTCGACGTTTGAAGAGGTCGAGGTGGTAGTTTCGCCATATAATGCGACCGGTGAAGTTTTCTCGAAGGGCTACTTCGTGGTTACAGAGGGTGAGAGCGACTCGTTCGCACAGGATGAAGAGAGGAGCTGTGGAGGCTGTAGATTTGAGGAGAGCGTCGAGAGTGTGAGATCCTGTCATGGAGAGGGCTAGAATGAGAGTGGGGTCCAATTCGGGGGTTTCGGGTTCTGTAGAAAAAAGGAGGGTGTTGATGAATTTTCGGCGGAAAAGTGTTGGAGTTACAGGGTTGAGAGCCGCCTGAATGATGTGTGAGGTTGGTGTGTACAGAGCGAGCGCAACAAGTGTTGGTTGTGGAAGACATAACAGTGAGTTTTGAATCAATGTAGATGGTGGTCCAGGAATTGCAAGTAAACTCTGAGCAAGAAGTGAGCCGTGGGTTTGTTGAGGTGTTGTCTTCATTCCTTGATCTGTGGGCTTTTTTACTCTCCTCAGGATCGTGCCCGTCTTTTCGGGCTTTTCAGGCTGCTCAGGTACCTCCGGTGCCTCCTCTTTAGGTGTGACTGCAATAGTAGCTTTTATGAGGGCATCCACATCAGTAACACAAGCCATCTTCAAGACCAGTGTACTTGGATCAGAACCGTACGAAGAAGCAATGGCGTTTGTCAAAGCTTCTACGGATGCAACCGCATTTCTTGCATGGCACCTTTCCATCAAAGTCTTGATGATAACAGTTCGTGATCGCTCAACCAAGCCCATAATTTGAGGTGCTATCTGTTCAACGGCATCCACCAAGTCTTCCTTGCTTAGTCGTTCCAACACTTTCATAACCACGTAACTTGAGATCTCATTCCTTGCCAATCCAGCGATACGTTCTTTGAAAGTGGTTTTGTAAATTTGTTTGAACAGCTTCCCTGGGGCATGTGTACATATGGTCTCGAGGAGCCGAGATCCAATCGCATCGTAAATAATACCGTTGATGAAGACAGACGCCGAACTTCCTTCTGTGCCCACCTCGTCGGGCAAGAGGGCTGAGATGATAGTTTTCTGGTCGGCGTTTTTGCCCTTTTTGGAATTTGGATTCGTGAGCTCAAGTTCGAGGAGAAGTTGTAGAGTAGGGTTGCCTGTAGGGTGTGTGGCGAGAACCTGAATAAATGTAGGATCCATTGTCGCGATCGTATCTGAAATTATCTTCTCAACTGCAAATTGAAATGATTCTGGAACCGCCCGCTTCTTCAAAGATAGCTCTGCTGGCGCCGCAGCCATATTTGCAACCACCACCTTCTCCTTCTTTTTGCTCTTGAGCAGAGAATTCGTCGAGCTCTTTTCCAGTGGTCTGCCGGATAAGATAACCAGTAAAACTCTCAGTGTATGGGATGCGAAGCGATCCGTCAACAGGAATGTCATTTGCCCCTCCAACTCATCCAAGGTGGCTAGGAACAAGCTCTCCATCAATAAACTCTCCGGGTCCTCTGCATCGTCTACTTCCCCTTCTGCCTTTTCCTTCTTCTCTGCAACTACCTCGTCTCCAGTCAATTCTCTTGTAACCACCGGGGCGCTCTGAATAAACAGCATCTCAGCGCAATGACTTGCAAATCGATGCTGCACCAAATGCGAGAAATTCCCCGCAAAGACTCCAAACAGCTTCTTCTTCTGCGCACTTGTACTCAGCAATATCAATCGCTCCATCAGACGAGAACAACTCTGACTGCAAGCAATCTTTAATTCCTTGCCCTCAGCTTCCCTATACACACTCTCGAGGAATAGCGTTCGTTCTTCTTCAGAAGGGAAATCGTTGAGTTCGAGAAGTTCGTCGGCGCGGCGAAAGTATTCCTGCTCCTCGTCCTCGAGCATACCATAGAAAGGTCTTTCGGTAGCAGGCGCCTTGTCGGCATTTTGTGGTAGGATTGAATTGTCGAGTCCTATGAATTCGACTTCTTCGGAGAGGTCCTCTGGGTCTTGGGACTTTTGACGTTTAGGAAGGACGATTTCTTCGTCGCCGGTATCTCGTTTGCGCTTTTTGTCCTTCTCCTCCTTCCGCCGACCTCGACTGTGTTTGTTTTCTTTAGGCATTTTGTTTTGTGGTTTGGGTCCTGTTGGGCGGTGGTGTCTTGCCTAGGGATTTCCTTATCGTCTCAAAATCTCAAGAAACTTTTTCGACCTGCGGGACCGCATATCGGTAAAAGTCCGGGTGAAATCTCTAACCAATGGGTTTCGGGTTACACAGACCCACCCTCACTCCCCTCGCTACTCCTTTCTAAGTTACTCCCTCAAATCCAATATAGCGCCCACAACTGGGCTTTTCCTAATATTTCAAGAGCACCATTAGCAAAAGTGTGTGTGCAACAAAACCGTGCCAATTGTCGCCTGGGGCCGTCAAGGTCTCAACATTCACGCATTGTTGAGAAATTGTTTGCACCACCCGACGCCAGACCTACCACTAGCTCACGGATGGAGCAAGATTCGACGGCGGTCCCCGTCGCCAGCGCGCAAAAATTCAGTGCCTACGAAGCTGGGTTTCTTTACTACAACTAAAGTTTTGCCACTTTTTCCTATGCTTTTTGAATTTGTTTCTTTTTGCGATTTTGTTCCCAAGTTAAGCAAATCGGTGTTAGTGTGACACTAGTACCCTACCGTAAGAGGACGATGACTACTCTACGCATTAGAGCTAGAGTGTCTAACGCTCATGCAAAGCTGAAAATTAATTGGATTGTTCTCAAGACTACTGAGTGTATAATGTTCTTCATCTCTCCTGCAGAGAAAATGACCATCTGACGAGGTTCAATGTCGAACTGCTAGTTCAGTTATTATTTATCTTTTGGTATCTGAGGTTCTCTATGGTCTTCAATTAAAATAAGAATTCCATCATATCAACGTGGTGGTTAAAAGAATGAGCTCCTTCCTCTTCAATTTTGATCTCAGCACCTCAGTACCAATGCTTACCTGGGAGCATTTTCCTCGGTTCTTCCTCTTGTTCTTTGGTCTTTCGATTCTTGCGAGTGTGCATGAAAAGTTTCCTGTGAGGACTATCAGTAAAATGGTTTCTTGCACATCCCTATTGTCTCAAAGATCAAAATAAAGTTCCAATAATTCGAGAGATCAGAGGTAAAAAGAGGAAGTAAGCATGTTTCGTCCGAAGGGTGTTTTGTTGCACATTGCGTTTTTTGAAATTGACCTCGAGATTTTGAATGTATGAATGTAGATCAGGTGAAATTTGAAATTTGTAAGCTTTAGTGGATCGTGCCCGACGTGAACACTGCAAAGGTACTTGGGATCTTTTGAGCCCAGTTAACATTTCAGGGGGGCAAGGGTTCAAACAGCCAATTTGAGAAATCAATTCAAAAGATGGGAAGCTCGAACTCTGTTATGCTCCAAGACCGAATTCAAGCATGCCACAGGGTTATGGGAAGTGTGATGGAGTGACCATGGTAAATCTCCTGGTTTCTGAAAAGCATCTTGTTTTGTTGAAAGAGCCTATGAGGCTGTGACTTGGTACCCCAAGATATTTTCCAAAATCCTAAGACCTTTCTTCATTAGCTAAGTGGGAATTCTGCAGCCATCTCAAACAATAATTTAGATTGTTCTAGAACTATCCTGTAGGGTTAGGAGTCCTGGGCTCTCTTTGGATAAACAGGCTTTTGTGAGTAGTAAAAAAGTCGTACATTCATTCTCTGAAAAGGGTTGAAAGAATGGCGCTGAATTCACCCAAACACAAATTACTAATTACAGTAGAATTTGAGGACATCCACAAAAGAAAAGAAAAGTCTACAAAAAAAAGCAAAATTTTCTCCACTTCCAAAGAAGGTGACCGAGGTTGATCAAACCAAACGGACTAAGTTTTTGAAATTTTTTTTGGCTCCGAGTTAGCGTGGGAATAAGTAGCCTAACCAACATGATTTTGCTTTCGCCTGGACCACCTGACCAGATCAGCGTCGTTTTGTTGATGTAAAGAATCTTCTTATTTGTATATATTTAGATTTGTGGGGGGAATTTATGGTGGGGGTGGGTTTGGCCAAGGTTTGAGCTTATTAGTTTGGGGGTGGGAAGTGATGAAGTAAAGAGTTGGGAAGTTAAGCGAAATGTGGATATATTAAGATGATTGAGGGTTTGGTGATTTGGTTCTTGACTGATGCTGGTTCACTGTACATTGTATGTGATAGGAATGTTAGGAATATAGAAGAGAAATGCTTTCGCACGAAGTATACGTCGCATGATAAGAATGTTAATGATTGGGAGTTGCTTGGAGGATCCAAATTGATCCAAATTAAACCGCTTGAGGAGTTTGGGGATGGCCGGCTCCAAATGTTGCTGCTGTGACGGGGCTTTTCGAGGGGTAAGAGGATTTTGAGGGTTTAAGGTAGAGCTTTCTCCCGCAATTCGTAGGTGACCTACTGAGACGATGTGCAACAAAATAAGCAGGTCTGTTCGAAAGGGGTAATAGAGGGGTAAAATCACGTGGGTGGCTGGGTTTTTGCCGGGTTACTTGAGATTGAAGCTGGATTGAAGAGTATGGTATTTGGTTTAAGATATGATAAAGTACAGAAATGATTGACTTGTTTATAAGGGGTGGGAAGTCAACAGACCCACTCCAGAATCGAATTTTCAGCGAGAAGTTTAGTCGCTACTTTCTAGCACATTTTGTGAATCGGAGAAAGCAGAAGGTACCGTTCTAGGAGGAGATTTGGAAAAGAGCGCCATTTTCTGAACGTCGCAGTGCTCAAGTAAACCTTTAAATTCATGATTTCTGCTCTGTTTTGTCAGTGTTCCGCGTACACCAAGTTTTCTTAACGACAGTGACAAGAATAATCGAGAGTATTGTCCGATAAGCTTTAAGAAATTGGGAGACCTAGTCTCTCATTCTTCGAAATACTCTCAGAGAATGATAATAATTGTCCCAGAATTTCCAGAGTAATAATTGGAACCGAGAAACCCCAGTATCAATGCATTTCTAGTCGTCGCGAAGGTATAATAGCAAGGCTTCAACTAAACCAGGGTTTCAAGAACCCCCCTAGTGCCAACCGGCCTGTCCCAGTCTCGAATGATTTTCCTAATTCTTCAAGACCAACCAACCCAAAAAGTTCGCTGAAACCTCACTCAGTTCCATCAACACTTCGCTCAAACAGGAAAACTGACACCCACAAACGCACCATCAGCCCAATCTTTATACTTCGGTAGTAAAGCAGTAATCTTCACAGCACTACTAAGTGTCTTCATCCAAGGCACCCGATCTCCATCAGCATTGGTATTGGAGTATTCCCCAAGGAGTAGGTTTTTCGTGGATTGTCCGGAGGTGTAAACTTTCAAGACATGTCAGTATGGTTCTGAAGATCCAAGAAATGAAGATTAGGAAAACAAACGTTGCCACCCAGCACCAATAGTCACATCCCCCAAATTACTGTTTTGAAACACTGTTCTTGCGTAATCCCCCCATGGTCTTCCAAGGTAAACACTTCCTTTCGTGCCGCTATCTGCTTTCTTCGCGATGGCGAGTTTCCTGTTTAGAATTTAGTCTCCTTCTCCGTACACCCCGTATCCCAAAAATAAAAAGATCCACTAACCCTTTCTCAAAAACAAAATATCCATCCCCACTATCCTGTCGTCCCTGTGCAGTCAAAGTTCCACCCTTCCTCAGAGCCCCAACCTTCACACCTTGAAACCAAACATTGGCCGCGCGTCCATATATCACATCCACTGTTCCCTCAATATAGGTCCGGCTCACAAACAGACTCCCAGTATGAGCATAAAAAGCTCCCTGTTTACCATGAACACCACATGTGTAAAGGGCGTTGTTATCGCCTAGAGATGAGAAAGCGGGAGATGCTGTGTCAGGTCCGGTGTAGGTGTTGGTTATGTTTATATTGTAGGCGCGGAAGTTCGAGGCTGTTATGAGTAGTGTCGCTTGAGGGTGTTAGTTTATGTGCTGGGAAAACAAGGGGTAGTGGGAGGGGAAACCAACCAGAATCATCATCTTCTTTCTGTCCATAATTCCCAAACTCAATGCTCACATCATTCGTCGCCGGTTTCAAGTCCGGACTAGAATCTTGTAATCCACGAAATGTGATAGAGTCTTTATCGACGACGACTTGCTCTTTATGTGTGCCGGGGAAGAGGACTAATGTATCTCCTGGTTTTGCTGCTTTGAGGGCATCCTTGATCTATTACAAATGATCAAGTTAGGTCCTATTTCTTGAGATAGTGTCTTGGGGTGCTGAAGTGGAAGGCTAGAAGAAACTTACAGAAGTATAAGAATCCCCACTCGCTCTTCCTTGTGGGTTAACTGTTAAGTCAACAGCGGTCGTCTCCACGAGCAACCAGCCCGTTGAGAACAAGATGCTCAAGAATTTCATCATAAAAAAAGATCTGCAAATGCGATAAGAGCGATTCAAAAAAAACAAGTAAACAAGGGGAAGCTCGCCTTTTATCCTAAAATCCCCTCAGGCTACAGATCCAAGATACATTCAAGAAATCCACGTGTACCAAGGATACTATCACGCATTCAATCAATCAATTTCTCAATCCCCCTTACCCTTCCAAATATAGAAACCTTCTCTCCTCACAAACTTGCTTCCTCCCCCTCCTCACCAACCCGCGGTGTCCGTCTCCAAACTGTCAACCTAAACTAAATTAATTGCCCTGTCCCGAACCGATCGAAAAATACTCCCTTCAGTTGAATTTAATAGTACCCACAGACTTCGGCATCCCACTAACAAGCCATTTCGTAAAGTACAAATCTTCAGCCTAAACTCGATTGATTAGATCTCGGAACTTACCCCCCTGAAGAACCCCAACATTCCATGCATGACCACTGGCAGGGTAGCATTCTCTTCAGAATTAATTACCAAAAATCCAGATATATAGAAAAAGGTCGAACGGAAGTGCAGAGCTGAAGGAACTAAAAAGAGGGGTTACTGAGTAGACAGCAGGAGGCTAGTTCCATTTTTCGTGTGAAAACTACTCTTGCAAGTATACAACTAAACTTTTGTTGCACAAAATATTTAGGCACCCATCCAAAAGCACAATTCGCAATACGGATACTAAGCACCGCAAACCAAGGTAATGGTATCGTGACATCGTCACCTCGTATTCTTTTCAACATTGGTACCACAGTACACTGGTGGAAGAAAGTTTGTCACTCCGTACCTCATGCAATACTAGTTTATAAGCTCGGGACTTCCCCAAAGCAAACAGGAAGAGCAATAGATGGCATGTTGACATAACATTACTCGCATGTTTTTTTTTGGAAGTGGTATAGTAGTGAAGAAATGATGTCTCTCATTACCTTATACCATGGTTCGCACCACAATCTCAAGACTTCCCCAAATCTCATGGGGTAGTCGCATTACAAAAGTCAGACATAAAAGTCCTGAGCTTTCCTCTGCGTACACCTCCTCCCTTTATTGCCTCGAAAACTCTTGAACAATCTAATACATTGTGCGAGGACATTTAGAAGAATACAGGAGTTAGTTTCCTGATTCTTCTAAACCTCGCCGAACAATAGATGTAGTTGTCCTAGACTCTCGCATAATATTTACCGAGAGCGGATGCACTCAGAGAAAAGCCCGCTTCTCTAGAAAAAGAAAAGAAATATTGGTATTTTGAAATCCCCCAAGAACCTCACGCAATGATACCTCATCCCCGCAATGTACCCTAACAATCCCAATCCCAATCCCATCCATGGTCCATGATCAATCCTTAGTTTTACCCTCTTAATACACCAAACGCCTCCCATTTCCCAGCCTGTCCACCCATCTAGAAGAACTTCCCAGTAATCCCCCCAATCAAAATATTCCTCTTCTGCTTACTCACAAACTTATTCACATCCTCCGCCCACCCCTGACTATTATCCAGCATCTTATCCGTACTATCCTCTACAATCCCCAACTTCTGCGTCCGCTCATTCAACTGTCTAGTCATATAATCTCCCCACCCCTCCGAGCTCTGGGTCCCCGGTGCCCTCCCAGATCCACTCCCCCCACCACCCCGTGCAAGTCTCTCCTCCTCGGCAGCAAGAGCCATCATCCTCTTACTAGGTGGGCGATCCGGGCCCCCAATCAAAAGATCAAGATCAGTGGTACTAACATACTGCGTCCCCGAAATCCACTGCAGATTCGAAATCGTCGGTCTCGTAGGCGGTAGCGCATCGGGATTATACAGTTTATCCATGGTAGATTGACTTAACGGCTGTCCCGTTCCCCAAACATTCAACATTGCAAGTTCCGAAGGTCCTGTCCATCCAAATATTCCACCTGAGGGTGTGACGATGGAGCTCGAGAGCATGGTTTTGTCGAGCATATCGAGTTGCGCGACGGTGATTTCCTTCAAGGCCGGGATGGAATAGGCGCGAGTGGTTTTATCGCTGAATACGCCAACGAGGGAGAAACCGTGCCCTTCGAATTCAGTTACGGTAGCAGATTCGCAGAAGATGTCGTCCCAGGATTTGTGGGCGCCTTTTGCGGTTGCGGGTTTGAAGATTCTGGCTTCGGTTTGGGTGGCTGGGGATTGTTAGTATGGAGGGCTTGACAAAAGTGAAGAAGAGTTCGAACTTACCGACTACCAAAGTACCATGAGTCTGTTGGCCATTGCGGAGTGCTGCAACAGCTGGTCCAGTAGCCGATGCTAATTCCCCAGTACTTGAAACGATGGGTGTGATGGAAATGATCTTGCCATCAAGAGAAGTGGCGCCAGCAAACTGAGCAATATAGCCACCATTCGCTTGAGGTAATATTTTGAAGGTTGCAACCTTTCCTTGGTTTGTCCCTACGAAACAAGCAATTGACGAATAATTGTCGCCCTCCAGGGTCATAACACCAAATTCAATAACAACTGGCCAATCCGGTCTTGCTGAGGTTTCTTTGCTACCTTTTCTCATGAAACTACTTCGTTTCTCGGGCTTGCTAAACTCGCTGGTGGATCCGGTGAAGAAGACAGTAGGGCCCCGAAGGTCTATGAGAGAGAATCCTCCGTTCTCAGAGCCGACACCGACAAAGCCCACTTCTGACAACTTGAGAGCACGAATAGGACCTGAAGCCATATCGTAGAGTACAAAAGGTTGTAAGCCTTCCTTCAGTGTTGACTCGGCTCTAGTCGAAATATTTGTGATTCCTCCAGGGACCGTATCGGTGCCTAGCTCTTGGCCAAATAACTTGTTAGAACCCCATCGATAGAGCACAACTTCGCCAGTGGCCAATCCGGCTCCAAATTCTCCGGTATGGATACCCATACTCATACTCGTGATGTTAACGTCTTCATACCGATCGAGAGCTCGGCATATGTCGACTTGTAAAGTAGTATTGTTCTCCAGCTCGTCTCCGTGGCCAACATCGAAGATTCGGATAGTTCCATCACCGTGGGCGGTTTGAACAACATTTCGGGATTCGTATCGTCTCAAAGGTTTGGTCCCTTCGGCGCCACCTTTGAGGAATCTAGGGCCTTCTTGTCGCTTCTCAACCATCCCTAGCCATCTATAACAAAACAGAGTCAGGCTTTTACTTTCTTTCGGGAGACTCAAAGTCCTTATTAAGGGAGTAGGCTGGAGTAGAGAAGATGTGGTTGACTTACCTGACACGGTCCACTGGAGTTATTTGGAATGATAATGCAAATGGATGAACGAAGAACAAAGAGGGGTGCAATGCTTTAGGTGGTATCGTGTATCCGCTTGGGAAGCTCATGGTAATTAGTTCTCCAGACGTGAGAATCTATAGATTGCAATGTTAGCTTTTGCCTCGAAAGGATGGAAAACATGGAAGAAGGTTTCTGAGAACCCTTCCATAGATTTCAAGGTTTAAGGGGATAAGTTTGCTTACAGCAAGAATTGCGATAGGATCCTGGGCTCCAGCGAAATGTGGAGATGTACGTGGGATCAGACAAAAATCTTTGACTTCCGCGCCTGGGGGAGTGTTTAAGGAAATCGACTTCTTTCCTTTCAAGTGAGTTTCAAGAATATCCCACTGAAGTTCGATGGGTTAGCTTTGATCTATTAGAAGAACACCGAGGTATAGAACATCGCGAATATGAAGGAAATAGCACAAAATGAGAGGTGAAGTTAATAAATAAAAACTGGAATAACTTACTGACGATGTAGCATAAACAGGAGTAGGACCTGTACATAAGTTAGTTCAATTCTTCCAGTAGTTTGATCTTTTACACGTTACCTAATTCCATAAATGTCATCCCTTGGGCACCAGCGTATAGGATTCCAGTATCATCCGGGTTTTGTTTACAGCACCATCTCACGTCTTTGATAACCTCCAAAGGAGTCTCGGGAGCTCCAGAGGTATCAACCTCGGCGTCTTTCAATGTCTTTTTCATCACAATACGGCCATCTTTGGGATCGAAAAACACCATAGTAGAATGGTCCCAGATTGATCCAATGAAGGTTCCAGTTCTAAGTTGAAGGAGTCAGTCATAGTTCTAAGTTGTGATTTGGGGAGCGGAAAACTTGAAGACAGTCTCCGCCAATTCAAAAAAGCCTCATAAAAGTAGACACGTTATTTCCGTGAAGAGGTCAAGGATACGGAGAGAATAAGGAAAAGATAGAGAGTGAAATTGGGGGTGAGGGGGATGAAACAACCCCTCAACTTACGGATGCCAAAAAACCTGCCGCAACTTCCCCTCATATTGAAAATACGAAACCGGTTGCGCCCTCTTAAAAGAATAAGTAACAATCCCCTCCGTATACCCAATCAGTAATTGCCCAATATCCCTAGGGTGCAACTGCATAGAAACCACCGACAAAACCCTACTCTTCGGAGCTCTCTCCTTCCAATAATTCGGCAGCCTCAGCGGCGAGATCTTCTCCGAGGCCAAATCAAAAGCAACCACCTCTCCATTCTGCATCCCAACAAAGATCCAATCCAGCATCGGATCTGTGACCATCGCTGTCACTACACCCGGGGAGTTGAAGCTTGCTAGCTTCTGCTTGGATTGGAGATCCCATACTATGATTTCGTTCTTGGAATCTAGACTTATGAGGCGGTCGGCGACAAAGTGGAGTTGCTTGACGGAAGCTCGTCGGGGGAGGGTGAAGATGTATTGTATTCGTGCTTGGCCGAATACGTAAATGGTTCCGCTGCCAAAGGCGCTTTCAGTAGTGCCTACTGCTAGTAGGGATTGTACGGGGTCGTAGGCTAACGTTCTGGTAACACAAGCAGCGTTAGTAAATTCTATTTTGATATATTATTAAGGAGTCTAGGAATGCATACCCTATCTGCGAATTTATTCCGAGTCTCGCTCGATCATCTGGAGAGAAGATTCCTGGCAATATACCAGCGGATAGGTCATTCTGTATACCCGCCTGTTTTCCCCGCAGAAAGCTTGCCATGGTTTGTTGTGTTTCTGGGGGTTTTCTTTGCGATGAGTGAGGTTTGTTTATTGATATCGAGGGAGAAGATTGAGTTTTTGATAGAGGGTTGGTATGGTCTTGGTCCACCAGTGAAAGGTCATCTTTGATTTTGACAGCGTTGGAAGGAACAATCGGCACAAACAGAGGGGTTCACGAGGCTGTGCAAGAATGCCGGGATTTATCCGGGGTATTATGAAGTACTCGCAGCTTTATAGGACCAATGTAAATGATTCAGAGCATATAAGATTTATTATGCTGCGAAGTGTTAAAGAGTTTTATGTTGTTATTCATTTTTAGCTTAGTATTAATTTAGCACCTATTGTGATGCGATATTAAAAGTCTTGTGTATATTGTATGGTAACAAACTAAGGCTCATAGGAAGAGATAGTAATATCATAGGAGCTCAATACATTGAAGCTATCACAACATTCAAACTTAATATGATACAAGCTCCAAAAATGGTCTCCGCTGATACTCTCCTTTTCCCCATACCCCCCAATACTCCATCCACGCCTTCTCAACATCGTGATATAGTATAGTACATCGCAGTGCGCTTACGCTGATATGGTGATGATATCTATTGCAGAGCAAGTGTGCTAGCGTCTCGACATCCTACAGACTGTACGGGCTGATGAGATCATTTTCCAGATTCGCAATCCTCTGTTCG
>LLCD01000982.1:0-13434 GCA_001414355.1 Hymenoscyphus salicellus
CTGGTGAGGTGCAAAAACTTTGCGCTTGGCCCCTCGGCCCTATGTGGTCTGGCAACTCCTCCACATTCGACTGCCAGTACGACCAAGCTTCGATTGATAGCTGGACCTTCACCTTGGATGCTTTCAAGATGCCAGTTTACTAAATCTTGTCCGTCACAACGGTTCAGCATGAAGTGACAGCCAGAGTGAAAGGGGATGTCTGCTAGGAATGAGCTTGTCTTCAACTATCGTTAAATTTCTTTCTCTTTTTGTAGAAATATTCTTATTTCTTGCATAGCTAGCGTTTTGTTTTTGAATTTCCTGTCAAGTATATAAGAATTAGACTTTTGTACATATCAGAGCTCGTTAGAGACGCGTGCCTGAACAGTTTTAGCAATATAAAGACTGTTCAAAATTTCCCCCTGCACCAGTTGCATAAAGAGTACCTGGGCATCTGCCACAAATTTCCTTTCTACATTGATCAAAATTCTCGTCGGCACATTGCAGCCAATCCTTTCCAGAAGAGAATTCATTAAAGAGGGAAAATTAAAGCAATTGACTAAAACAATCGAACTCAAGTCTCGACAACCAGCCAGACTCACAACATCAAAACCCATGTTCCCACACTGCTACCATGAAACCCACTAAGCGAAGAAGCATAAGTCATATCCTACATATCCTGTTGATCTGCATCCCTGCTTCTAATATACTTTTCATGACAAGAGCATATTACTTCCCACCAATTATTTATACGAACTCCTCATTCTATCTCCTCGAGCGTTTCCTCCCTCCCCTTCAACCCATAATCCTCAACAAAAAAGGTCAATATAAACAAAACAGCTGCAAGTACAGCAAAAGACAGGAAAACACTATGGATACCCTTCATATACACCCTCAAGATCAATTCATGTTCCTCGGGTGAGAATTTCGCTTTCGATACCCCGGCGAACGAAGACATTATCATGGATATGAAGTGTGAATCGAAACGGTGCTTTAGTCCATTTTGAAGAATGGTATTGATGATCGCCCCCGACACTTCAAAGTCCAAGTCAGCACATACCCATTTATATTTATACTCGTGGTTGGGCTTAGTTGATGGACAGCTCAAACTTACCAGTGATTCCCGTAGCAGCGCCAACATCACGGAGAAAGTTCCGCACACTGTTCATACCAGCTCGATCAATTTTATCCGAGCCCGCAAGTAAACCAACAAGAACTATTGAGGTAAGGAATTGCAAGGAAGGGCCAGGAAGTAAAATTAGAAACTTACCTGGTTGAAGCGAAACTCCCACTCCTATTCCCTCGAATATCCCGAAAGTCAGGATCATCCATGTTGGAGTGTTCCGATGGTAAAGACATTTTACTCCAGCTCCAATTGCCCAAAGTGCCGTTCCGACGGAGATGACAGGGATATAATGACCTAGACGCGAGATAATAATTCCACTGAGTGCAGAAGTCAATCCTATTCATTTGTTAGCACAACCCTCCTTTCGCTCAAAAAAAGAACTCTTAAGCTGGTAGGAGGAAAGTCCCCGAAAGAACAATTAAGAAGAACTGGGCCTACCATGTGCAATAACTAGTGGAAGAATAAATATCCCCGCTATCGTTGGACTCCACCCTCTGACGGCTTGGAGGTACAACGGAATGTAAAACAGATTTCCCCAAAACAACCATCCGATAAGTAGGTTCATCCCAAGTAGGATATTGGTTGAACGTCCATATTGAAAAAGTCGCCCTATAATCTGGACTTAGCTTCCAGACTAATTTTGGGGTTGGAAATTTTAACGTACTGGGCACGATAGGGTACTTGACAACATGAAATTCCAAAACAACAAACCCGCAGAAAAGAAGACAACCCAGAACAAGCATGATAATATTAGTAGGCGACTTCCAAACATTCGGTGTTCCACCCCTTGACAGCGGAATCTGTTTAGCTCAAGTTAGCTTTCCGCCGAAAAAGATATGAAAATAGAAGCTCACCAAAATCAAGACAATAGCAGTCATGCTAGTCCCAACACCCAACCAATCAACCATCTTCATCTTCCTCCAAACATTCTCCGGTGCCTTAGATTGTGGAAGCACTGCCCACAGATACGCAACGGCAAGCGCAGTCAACGGACAAATAAACCAAAACGCCCACCTCCAGCTTGTACTCTGCGTCAAAGCACCCCCAACAACAGGACCAAGACCATTCCCAAAAGCAACCGCCACCCCCATAATCCCAAAATAATACCCCCTCTGCTCCAACGCAGTGATATCCGAGATCGTAATCTGCACAAGTCCATTAAGTGCTCCCGCTCCAAATCCACTAAACGCACGCGTGACATACAGCTCCGCAGGTGTCTGCGAGAAACCAGACAGCAAGTTGCCCAATCCCATGATGAATAATGCAATAATAAGACATGGTTTCCGCCCAAAGATATCCGAGAAACGGCCGTTGATAAGTTGAATGCTAACACTCGTCATCAAAAAACTCGCACCAATCCACGAGGTCGAGGAACCAGTCTTCAAGCCGGAAGCTATCGCTGGAATGGAAGTCGTCACAGCTGTTTGATCGAGGAAAGAGGTAAAGTGCACCAGCGCGAGAGCCGGGAAGACGACGAGAAGTCTTCGACGAGGTAAGATATGGGACTGGTAATCATGTTGAGAGAGTAAAGGTGTGGCTTCGTCGGATACGTCTTTATCTGCAGCACTCGAACTTGCCATGGTTGGAAGGAGTGAGAAAAAAAGAATTAGGAGATGTAAAGTACAAAGATAAAGAAAGCCGAGGGTGTTTACTACATACATTAGGATTACACGATCAAGAACCCCCCCCCCAAAACTGTCCTGGTGGCTTCGAAGCACACGAATTACGACAACCCTCGTTCATGGCTCCTTCTAGTCGGGTCCCTCATTTCTATTCCCGTTCTCTCTTGGTATGGCCGAGCTGGTTTCGCGGAAGCTCTCATTCGGCTTTTCTCGCGAAGGCGTTACACCTCGTGGAACAGTCAAGTGTACGAGGTGCTATCTCGGTACTGATCGGCAGCTTGTGATGCAGCGAAATGATGATTTTGAGCAACATAGTTCTTTTTTCAGACGAACAAATGACACCCTGTAGGATATCTTGAACCCCGCAGAGTAGAAAACAGAAATCATCACTAGAATATCATACTGAATTAAAGTAACAAACCATCGATGCATTCTCTGAAACAAACTATTTTGGCCATAATAATTAACCTCCTTATGACAACGAAAACATCCCATGCGCATAATCAAGTCTTCTCAAGCATTTGCGAACAAAGCAGCGGGGTTTAACCCAGCCATGGCTGTAAATGGTGTGGCATCCCATCGCACTCTTCTGAGGTGGCGTTCTGGATCATTTACTTCACTATTCCCGTTGTTAGTGAAACCTGTTCTCGATACGAGCTGAGTGATTGGAAACCCCTACTTTCTTGCGTGCAACCACCTTCTGTTATCTATCAAAACAACCGAACCCTTCGGTAATTTCTCCGGCGTCAACTGAAGTATCTCAGCCTTGATCTCAGTACCATGAAGGACGTTCTTGAACTCATTTAAAGCCGACCCAGCAGCTCTGGTCAAGGGGAGAATAATATCTTCTCGGAAACGCAATTGAGCAGATGCTCCCAATGTTGGATCGCCCATGTCCAGGAGACTGCCTACGATCTGCCTCTCATCACTCTTTTTGACGAACTCGGGTGGGACTCTGATGGCGAATTCAGGTCTTGATAGGCTTGCTAGGGTGGGGGAAGACAAGTACTTGATGACCTTATCGACCTGAAGCACAGAGGTGGTGCCGCCATTGTATCGATCGTGCTGCAAAACATGCAGCGCGAAGAACCTTGGTGGGTATTGCTCGTAACTGCAGTCGGTATGCCAGGGGAACTCTTCCATGGTCTCGGAGCGAGCTTGGGGAGAAGCAGGGGATGCTGTGGTAATGGGGAGTTCTGGTTTTGCTGTCGAAGAACTTGGGCGGACATCCCAAAACCATCCTCTTGACGCGCTGTGATCAATTGGAAGGCCATGACCGTGATGCTTGTGTAAATTTCGAATTATTCTCTCAAGGTATTCGCTTTTGTCGTCCGAGAAGCCCAGGCAAATTTTCACAATTCCATTCTCGGCTAACCTCGATTGGATAGATCTGACATGTGTCGTCTCATTGGAAGAGCTCAAAGCTGGAGCTTCGATGGAAGGAATTTGAGAAAAACCCCGAGCATGGCGTTTCCCAAAAACTGCCAGAAAGGATAGGTTAGAATTATATCTGGGTGACTGGGGTCTTAGGTACACCTACTTAATACCGGATTGCATCTGTTGAGTCTTTTCAGCTGCGTTGCTTGCAATGCCTTGGATCGTAACATAATTGCACTGATATGCTATGTGAGGAAGCTAGGAAGAGAATTGTGTGTGGACAGCAAGTAATTGGAGGTCGCTATACATGAAGAGCGGGTGTCGATGGGCATAAGGAACCCTCGAAGAATTATGTAATGTGAAGAGAGGGCCAGACGAAGATCAATAGCCAATATAGGACTAGGCTTTTGGGGCTGTTGATAACATATGGTGCTTTAAATTTTGAACGGAGAAGAATCAGGAAACAATTGGAATCTCCGGTCAACATTTCATATTTCTCGCCATGGCGAGGGCAGGCCATGCTTGACCGTTCCATAAGTCGTCAAAATTAGCTTTCCGTACACTGCTGTGTGATCTTAGACCCGATGCTGTATCTTTGATAGAGAAAGGTTTTGATGTTGTGTATCCTCGGTTTCTTGCCTCGGCTCTGGTTATGGTTCACAGATTGCTTCTGAGACCATACACACTCGGCCATACTGAAATTGATAGTAAATAGAAACAGAGTTGCAATAACGTACGTTCCTGGTATTTTCCCAGAAGCTTGGATATGTTTAATAGAGTAGAAGGTAGAAGGGGGGCTCAATCGCGCGGACCCGATACCCCCAAGACACATATTGGCACAAAGGGATAGTTGAATACACTGGGCGCTAAACTGTGTAAATTGTTGTTACATGACACTAGAAGCTCCCGAACTATAGCCAACTTTGGTACACGCTTGTGCCTTTGCAAGCTCAACCTGTACTTCTGTTTATTGTACATGTGCGAGCAAGCCTCTTCCGACTAATGACGTGGAAACGACGTGCTTGGAGCTAGATGAAACCAAATGTTATAATGATAGCAGACAGAAAGGGTTTTTTGGTATTCTACGGCCACTAGGCCAAGAAGAGAGAGCTGTAGAGCGTTTCGTGCTCGTAGAGTACATAGTCACACCAGTTCGGATTGTTTTTTAATTGGGATCTTCAGTGGGGGTTCAGGTTGTGCGCCCTGAAGCCCCTGAAGACATGAGTTCTGTGGAATCTGTGTAGCTCTCTTCCGGCGCCAAATGAACATTCGAATGGAGCTTGAAGAGGGCCGAGGCAGCCGAGGTCGAGTTCTGCAAAGGATGCATCATTGAAGCGTATTTGGGGGCGCAATTCAACGGCATGCGAACAGAAGGGCTTTTGGCGCGAAGAGACACGAGTGATAGCTGAAAGTGCGGTGTATGGAGCAGCTTCAAGAGTGATGCAAATCCCGGAACAACACTTGTTGTCTGGATTCGATCATCCCAAAATCGCGAATTGCACTCTGGAATTCGTCGAGCCAAACAGCCAACCCCCCCCGGGAGCAGAGCCTTTCCAACGCGGGTTTTAACCTGACTCCAATAACGCATCCGAACTATTCCTGTTATATGCCAGCGCGCAGGTCTGAAAGGTGCTCATACTCGTCCGGAGTGGAGGGATGACCAGTTCTCGGCTGGAATTGCTTGGTGGGCTCGAATCGATTCGAGTTGTTTTCCCGACCGTCGATTGTGTGGAGTTTGAAATGTGCTGGACGCATATAGGCTTACTGGCAAAAGACAGAGTCAGCACGATGTCTAAGCCTGCTGGACTTGGAGATATCAACTACTATCCGACGCTCTGCGGTGAGCTCTGCGTTGGATGTTCATGTCGCTGTGCTAAAAGTGTTTGTTCAATTTGAGACAGTCGTTGGCTCGATGAGCTCACCACCCACCCGGGCGGCAGAAGCTCGGGGGATTATACAGAGCTAAAGGGAACTCGGGGGAATACATGACCCTAACCTTTCTATAAACTTTCAGACCCTCAACACCATCAAACATGTTGCGAGAGGGTTAAAAAGCTGCTCCAGAAATGATTCTCATTCCGTTACTGTCTCTGCAGCGCTTTCTACAGCGTTTTCTACCACCTCATTCGGCTCCTTGTTCTTCTGATCGGGTGGCAAATAAACCCCTAGCTTCTCTCCCCCTTGGTGGAGGGGTTACCTAGGTTCCTAGGTTTTTGAAATTGAGGTGGGACTTCCATCAACCTTCCAGGTCAACAGCCTAAATCTAGGAAATTATGCTTGAAACGAAGTTCAAGAAGCCCCTCCTTCCCCACCTGGCAAGTACAATACGAGGCTTGGCTACGGAAATTGTTCAATTCTGGAAGGTGTGAACTCCCAAGCCCTGTAAGGATCCCCAGAACCTGTATTTCTTGCATTTTGTATATTTCGATCATTTGTCGACAGTTTTTATATATTTCCGTCACTTCGTTTCCTTCCGAAAATTTTGCTTTCGTATGATAATGTTTCTCGCAATCTCAGCCGCCGCTTTGTTTTCTTTCGCAAATGGCCATGTTCTCCCTCGCCAAACCGCTGGGTATCATTACATGCCAGTTGATTTTGACTATGGTATCAATTCAAGAGTCACTACAAACATTAGTTTTGGATCTTCCCTTGACGCAGAGCCTTTCAAAGTTGTGATGGATACAGGAAGTGCTGACTTCTGGGTATGCATGGTCCAAATTTTCTATGCAAACATCACATCACTAACATTGCAATAGATTTGGGAACCAGAAGCGGTTGTTCATTGGGGATCGCCGTATCTTGGTGTTATTGGACCCTGTAATCAGACAGTCGAAACCAGATATAACCCCGGCAACTCTTCAACAGCTATAATTACTCAGAAGACCTCTTCCTACGCCTATGCAGGCAATGCAAAGATTGTATCTGGCTCTCACTACTCGAATGACACCATCACTGTCCCGGGAGGAAATGGTCCAATTCCAAATGTCCAATTTGCGTTAGAAAATAATTGTCTTCTTCGCCAACGTGACGATGGCAGTTGTTCATCAATCACCTACGACTTGGGCATCCTAGGGCTTTCTCCTAATACCCCAAATACCGCTGGTCCATCCTTCCGTCAAAATCTATTTGATGCTGGCCAAATTGGATCAAAGACCATGGTTATGTGGTTCAACAAACACATCGGTCCTCTCGGAAAACTCACCGGAGGAACACTCTTCGGCGCGATTGATAAATCAAAATACACCGGATCACTAGTTCGAGTACCCAATGCAATCGATCCTACATCACAAGTTGGTTACTACGTTCCAAAGCCATTGTTTACCTTCAACGGCAAAACTTTCAATGGATCCCAAGATACAAACTGTCTCGTTGACTCTGGGGCACACGCAGATTATCTTCCGCTTTCGTACGGGACCGCTGAGGAAACATCTTTCTTTTCCGAGACGGGATTGGTGAACTACAATGGCATTGTTGCATACAACGGAACTTGCGACTCGATCCCCCAGGATGTCTCATTCGCGTATACTTTCGCTGGTGTTGACAAGAATCAGAATGTTACCATTGATGTCCCTCTTCGAAATTATGCCAGAGGGGCGGTTGTTCTTGATCCCAATTGGCAAGGAGGTGATGTTTGTGTTCTCAATTTGGAAGTGGGGGGCTGTATGTTTGGGGCTCCATTCTCTTCTGGGGCGTTTATTGCTATTGACGATGGTGACAACTCGATCGCATTTGCGCAAGGTGGAATTTCTGAAGAAGGATCGGGAGTTGATGGTGAGCAGTTAGTTGTTATTGGAGCTGGAGACAGTTACGACACTAGATAAGAGTTTATATTATTAATAAGATTCGAAATACAATATGTAAACGTAATGTTCCTATGTGTAGATCAATGAATACTTGACCTTTTCACAAATTATTACATCCCCCCCTTTCTTTTTCACAAAAAGAGAATGGAGCTTCGCAAGAGTTAGAAACAACTTTATATAAGGTCTTATATATAATTTATCTGCTCCTTTAGATAGACTTCACTAGAAGCTTATATCTATTGTATTGAATTAGTTTAGAGTTATGTGCTCCTACTTAGTAATCTTAACTCGATGTCTTCTCGAGTTATCTACTTTCTCTAACTTTAAATACATACATTAGACGTAATTCTTAATAAAAACAAATTTTAATTTTAGATTACCATATTTGACTACTAAGAGTACTATAATATATAATAATATTATAACGTTTACTAAAGTAAAGCCTTATATATAAGATTTTAGTTTAGAGTTAAGGTTAAAAGTGTGACGACACGCACAGCTGATGGACCGCGCAAGAGCACGACTACGTCAGGTATCACGAGTGGTGAGATTGACACTGTGGAACTGTCTATTCGAGGATTCTAAGCTGAAGAGAGAAGAGAAGAAAGGACAGAAGCTTAGGAGCTGGAAGCTCTTAAATACAGGAGGTGTGCCAAGCGCACTCGATTAGCCGAGTTCTAGCCAGGGGCTAGTCTAAAGCATAGTAGCTGCCGGGTTCTAGCCAGGGGCTGGTTTGTCGCATGGTGGTAGTAGTCAGAACCGTTATATTACCCCCCCCTTTGAAAAGAAGCTTGCTCTTAAGCTTATAGAAGTATTTATACTATTATCTAAACCCTTATATAAATCTAATCTATTCTCGTAAGTCTTAATCTAGTCACCTAAGTAACGCGAGTGTTACGAATCACGTGTTAGTATATAACGAGCGAAGACTAGGCAACATCCTAACAGGTTAAGTACATCTATAGACTTATAAAGGATAGAGAAGTATATCTAGAAAGAGATTAAGAAGAGATATATCCGAAGATCGGAATCTCCTATCTGTTCTAATATACTTGTTATATTTAAGAAAGATAATCTAGAAGAAAGAGTTTATATCGACTACTATAAAGTTAATAATATAATAGTTAAGGACACTTATCTATTACTAAATAGCTAACATCTATAGAACAGAATAGGCTATATAGTAGTACTTATAAAACTTAACTAGAGAAACACCTTTAGACTAATCCGAATTAAGAAGAGTAATAAATAAAAGATAGTGTTTATCTTACTATTAGAACTCTTTAAGTATATAGTAATACTATTTAGTCTTATAAATATATCTACTACTTGTTAAAGACAAAATAACAAAATACTTAAGAACCTTCTAGAAGTAACTATTATATATTACCTAGACAATATCCTAGTATTTTTAGAGAAGTTAGAGAACTATAAGAGACATGTTAAGGAAGTCTTAAGAAGACTCCTAGCTATAAACTCCTGTCTTAAACTTTCGAAATACAAGTTTAGAGTAACCTGTACTATATTTCTTAGGTGTCTAATTATACTAGAACACGTGAAAGTTAATCTAGAAAAGATAAGAGACATTAAAGAATAGCCTATACTAGAAAACGTTAAGAATATATAGTCTTTCCTTAGATTCGCTAACTTCTACTAGTAATTTATTAGAGACTATACTAGACTAGCTAGCTCTCTAAACAGTCTAACTAAGAAGGGTACTAATTTTAAATAGACAGAAGAAGTAGAACAAGCTTTCTAAGAAATTAAAGAATAGTTTATATAGAAACCTATCCTTTAGAGTTATAATGTTAATAAGCTAAGTATAATTAAGACAGATACTTTAGACATAGTAGTAGGTACTATATATCTCTAGCTAGGAGAAGGAGGAAAGTTGATACTAGTAGTATACTTTTCTAAGAAAATAGACCTAGTATAGTAGAACTATAGTATTTATAATAAAGAACTCCTTACTATAGTACTAGTGCTAATATACTAGAAGATATATCTCTAGTAAGTAAATTACTAAGTAATTATACTTTTAGACTATAAGAATCTTAGGACCTTTACTACTATATAAGAACTTACTAATAGACGTCTTATAAGATGGTTAGGAATTCTTAGGAACTATAACATTCTTATTTGACATGTTAGTAGAACCTCGAATATATAAGCCGATGCTCTTAGCTAGAAACTAGGCTATAAGAATAATAAAGAGTATATTAATTTAGTA
Organism: Hymenoscyphus salicellus; assembly: GCA_001414355.1. NCBI lineage: Eukaryota > Fungi > Ascomycota > Leotiomycetes > Helotiales > Helotiaceae > Hymenoscyphus > Hymenoscyphus salicellus. The sequence continues at coordinate 10,138 of LLCD01000982.1, forward strand.
ATATTAAAGTACGATAAGAACAGTAACATAGTACTAATAGTATATGAAATTGTAGCTAGTTATAAAGGCAAGGATTTATAGTTGGAAAAGATCTAATAGGCGTCTAAAGAATAAAACATATACTATAAGAGAAAACCTTAGGTCCTAGTGTGACGGATCTGCCAGCTGTGTCACATGTCAGCTACGTCCCGTGTTATCACGTGGGGGCGCAGGTGTTTCAGGTTCTGGATAAATGTAGCGTCACCTCCTGTACCTAACTTTCTTCCTTATCTATTGTCCTAAGAATAGAGTGTTGTTTGTTCCAACCGTACTGAAGCACGTCTGTCACATTACAATAGATCCTTAGTTGAGGCTAAGTATTCCAGGTCCAAGTTTACGTTCACGTCAAGTTCCCAGGTCCCAGGTCTCACGTCTCACGTCTTAATTCCTACGATTACTACAATAACTCTTGTGCGCAAGAATCCACACTCTTTTACTTTTAACACAACTATCCTACAATGGATGCCCTTCAAGTTCAATCTGCCATAGCTGAATTACAAGCTGAAGTCCACCGACAGCGCGACGAAATTCACTTACTCCGATCAAGAGCGCCTGCGAAGCCGAAACCCTCTCTCCTAGACCCTGACAAGTTCACTAGCTACGTACACAAATTCGACACCTGGCTTCCCTTAATTAAAGTAAAGCTACGAGTCGACGGCACAGTAATTAGAGACGCCATCACGCAATTCTACTACGTCTATCTCAACCTCGACAGCCATGTACAAGCCATGGTCCTTCCACAGCTCTCTCAAGCGGAAGACTCTTAAATTTAGGACTACCAGACAATCCTCGAGCAACTCGCACGCGTGTACGACAACCCGAATAAAGTTTAAGAGGCCGAAGACAAGCTGTTCTCTCAAAGTCAGGGCACTGACTCGATACAAGCCTACATTGCTAGGTTTAAGCGGGTTCTATACAAAGCAAGAGGTCAGGACTGGCTAGATGTTAATAAGATTTCTACATTTAGGAATAGTCTTAGTTCTACGCTTCGCGGACGACTTTCTCAACAGCTCAACCTACCACGTACATACCCTACATTCATACGCGTTATTCAGCAATTGGCGGGTCGCTCTTCTTCCTCCATGCCACCCTCGAATTCCCACTCCTCCTCTAGCAACGTACATCCTAACCGCAATCACCATAGCGAACCAATGAACCTAAATGCTTTTAGCATCAATTCCATCGGCACATCCTCTTCTCCACGAGCACGTTCTATTTCCCCTGGACAAAGAGATTAATACAGAGCTGAAGGCAGATGTATACAATGCGGCTCCTTAGAACACTGGGTCAACGATTATATATTCCGTCTATTCTCGCCAAAGCTAGGAGCAAAGGCAGGCACAAATGGAGCAGTAATATCAGGAATAGATTTAGATTCAGGAGACCAACCAGTACGAAAGCAGGTAGCAAGGCCAGGAAGGCATATGACAGACCCAGGTCGAGTAGTAATTACAGGTTTAAACGATGACGAGTACAATAGCGAAGCTTGGTTAGAGACTTCTTCACAGAAGTCAGCTACGTCAGCAGATATGAGGGAGATACAAAAGCAGTTAATGTATCCTTTTTAGAACGCTCGGGGCGAGCTTTTTTCGAAGGGGGGGGTAATGTGACGGATCTGCCAGCTGTGTTACATGTCAGCTACGTCCTGTGTTATCACGTAGGGGCGCAGGTGTTTTAGGTTCTGGATAAATGTAGCGTCACCTCCTGTACCTAACTTTCTTCCTCATCTATTGTCCTAAGAATAGAGTGTTGTTTGTTCCAACCGTACTGAAGCACGTCTGTCACATTACAATAGATCCTTAGTTAAGGCTAAGTATCCCAGGTCCAAGTTTACGTCCACGTCCAAGTTCCCAGGTCCTAGGTCTACGTCTCAATTCCCACAATAACCACTACAACTCTTGTATGCAAGAACCCTACACGATACAACAAAACCTACATTCTTTTATTTTCAGCACGATTATTCTACAATGGATGCCCTTCAAGTTCAATCTGCTATAGCTGAATTACAAGCTGAAGTCCACCGACAGCGCGACGAAATTCACTTACTCCGATCAAGAGCGCCTGCGAAGCCGAAACCCTCTCTCCCAGACCCTGACAAATTCACTGGCTACGCACACAAATTCGACACCTGGCTTCCCTCAATTAAAGCAAAGCTACGAGTCGACGGCACAGCAATTGGAGACGCCATCGCGCAATTCTACTACGTCTATCTCAACCTCGACAGCCATGTACAAGCCATGGTCCTTCCACAGCTCTCTTAAGCGGAAGACTCTCAAATTTGGGACTACTAGACAATCCTCGAGCAACTCGCACGCGTGTACGACAACCCGAATAAAGTTCAAGAGGCCGAAGACAAGCTGTTCTCTCAAAGTCAGGGCACTGACTCGGTACAAGCCTACATTGCTAGGTTTGAGCGGGTTCTGTACGAAGCAAGAGGTCAGGACTGGCCAGATGTTAATAAGATTTCCACATTTAGGAATGGCCTTAGTTCTACTCTTCGCGGACGGCTTTCTCAACAGCTTAACCTGCCACGTACATACCCTGCATTTATACGCGTTGTTCAGTAATTAGCGGGTCGCTCTTCTTCCTTCATGCCACCCCCGAATTCCCACTCCTCCTCCGGCAACGTACATTCCAACCGTAATCACTACAGCGAACCAATGGACCTAAATGCTTTTAGCATCAATTCCATCAGCACATCCTCCTCTCCACGAGCTCGTTCTATATCCCCTGGACGAAGAGATCAATATAGAGCTAAAGGCAGATGTGTACGATGCGGCTCCTTGGAACACTAGGTCAACGATTGTATATTCCGCCCATTCTCGCCAAAGCTGGGAGCTAAGGCAGGCACAAATGGAGCAGTAATATCAGGAATAGATTTAGGAGACCTACCAGCTGCTGAGGCATTCCTAAAACCAGCACGAAAGCAGGTAGCGAGGCCAGGAAGGCATATGACAGACCCAGGTCGAGTGGTAATTGCAGCTTTGAACAATGACGAGTACGATAGCGAAGCTTGGGTAGAGACTTCTTCACAGAAGTCAGCTACGTTAGCAGATATGAGGGAGATACAAAAGCAGTTAATGTACCCTTTTTAGAACGCTCGGGGCGAGCTTTTTTGAAGGGGGGGGTAATGTGACGGATCTGCCAGCTGGGCCACATGTCAGCTACGTCCCGTGTTATCACGTGGTTGGCGCAGGTGTTTCAGGTTCAGGATAAATGTAGCATCACCTCCTGTACCTAGCTTTCTTCCTCATCTAT